>JADLZL010001490.1:0-107654 GCA_015844335.1 Chrysopogon serrulatus
TGTTGCATGACAGCATGAGCATTGTATAGTATAGATATTGAGATGCGATGCATCTAGTTCATTTGTGGAGGCTCTTCCATTTTCGACAGGAAAGCTCTTTTCATTTTACAAGTCCCTGAGTTGCATCCTTTGCAAATATGTTTGACCAAAATAGAAAGACCTGCAGAAAACTTTGTTAGCAAAACAGTGCAATGGAAGAGCTTGCAGTCATATTGGGTATATTATGCTGTTGCTATTGGGTTGGTATCTATTCTTGACGCTCCAATTCCAGTTGGCTTCTGTCAACAGGTTTTGTAGTTTAATGTTACCATCTATAGAGCTGTTGATGTAACCTGGACCCTTTTGCGACAGTTTTTTGTTTTTTTCAGGTGAGTAATGATTGCCCGTTTGACCCAGCATTCCTATTTACTGATGCAACATGTGTTCAATCCAGGAAGGTATCATATGATATACTATCAACATCTTTTGATGTCAGTTCAATCTACATCCTTCAGCCCATAAAATTTACTAGTTTGACAATAGTGAACCTAAAACTAATAAAATGAACAAAATTACAAGAAGCATTGGGCAGCCTTTTAACCAGACCATATCGGTTACTTAGGTTAATTCAGCTAACTAGTGCTTAAGACCGAATTATCCGAAATAAAATGTGTCAGAAACAATGACTAATTTGATGATCAAAGTATTCGGTTTTGGTCTTAGTTTGGTTCGACTCTTCGGTTTTGTACCCTACTGTATGTCACTGCTAACTACAATCGTTAACGTTTGAGTTATCTCTTGTTTGTTTGCGTAGCCTCTGAAACTATGTCTCGACAGGTTTGCAGTCAATGCTTGCTATCATCAGTGCTTCAGATTTGTAAACCTGACGGGCTGAACCTTTTTCAGCAATTTTTCTCTTGCCAGGTGAGTATGCCCCCTCCCCCGATTTTACTGATGCAATTTGTGTGTAGTCCAGCTTGATATTGTTTTTTTGGGGAATTCAGCTTGCTATTGTTAACTGATGTCATCTTTAATCTAGTGTCAGTGTCAGTTTTCCATTCTCCCATTTCACCTATAATAATAAGGCTATAAATCCTTACTTGGTTTCCAAATATCTAACCGAAAAATAAAACAAGCACAATGCAAGAAACATTTTGTATTTTAGATGACCATTTTGCCAAACCATTCCCTTTTGCACAACACTTTGTGCAAGTGCAACAAACCTTACAAGTCCGAGCCGGACTTTTCATCACACTATTTTTGCGTACCTGTATCGTAACACCTAACAACCACTATCGCTATCAAGAGGAAAGGAAACAAGAATCACACTCTCAAGACTAAACCAAGCCAAAGTGACATTGTGTCACATCTCTAGTATGTACACGCCACGCACACACTCTGTTTTAAATCCTATATATGTACTCATCACTTCTCGCTCCTGCTCTTAAGCCCCTCTCTCCCTGTGGTAGCTCGATGCCCTCCGCTGCTGCCGGAGCGCGGCGGTGTAATCGGCGCCGACCATCCCTTCACGGCTGTGCAGCACAATGCCGGCGTGGATGGACGAGTTGGGATACTTCTGGCGGTGCCTGTCCTGGTGGCTCTGGTGCTGCGGCTTCTCCTCGGCCACTTCCACCTTGACGCCCACCACCTTGTCCTCCTCGACGCTGATGGTGAAGACGAAGGGGCCGGCGGGGAAGAAGTCGTCCATGCTGAGCACGGGCTCCAGGGCCTTAACCACCTCCCGCATCGTGGGCCTGGACTTGGGGTTCTGGCTGAGGCACTTGTAGGCCACGATGGCCGCCACCTCGGCGCCCCTGCACGAGTACTGGCACTCCAGGGCCGGGTCCATGACCTTGTACAGCCTGTCGGCGTGCTTGAGGTACGGCCTGGCCCAGTCCACCAGGCTCTGTTCCCGCGGCCGCCGCGACCGGTCCACGGACTGCCGGCCCGTGAGCAGCTCCAGCAGCACCACGCCGAAACTGTACACGTCGCTCTTGGCGGTCAGGTGGCCCGTCAGGATGTACTCGGGCGCCGCGTACCCGTGGGTCCCCATAACACGTGTCGTCACGTGCGTCTCGTCGCCCTGCGGCCCGTCCTTGGCCAGACCAAAGTCGGACAGCTTGGTGTTGTAGTCCTGTAATAATCACATCATCAAAGGAGACAAGATACAGTTAGCAGGTTGAAAGATTATTAGGCATGCTGGATTCATCTGCACACACAGTACAGTGGTACTTTGCATCGTGATATTGGCTGTGTTCGGCTGGTCTACTGCACGGCTGTTGCTCCAGCCGTAGCTAGTGTCTCCTCTCAGCGGGGCCTGTAGCTCCAGCCAACAGTAGAGCAGCAGTGGACAGCGGAACGGAGCCATTAGTGGTCTACTAGTGAGAACTGTTCATGTTTAATCGTCGGTGGGGTACTGTGTGGGATAGTCTGACAGTGATGGTTAGGATATTTTGGTTTGGTGGATGATGAATGAACTTAGGATAGATTAGATAACCGGGGATTTCTCAAGTTTGGCGTGTGTCCAAGAATCTTCCAGGTTCCAATCAGGTCAAGGCTGCCCATAACTGTGTAGTTCAGAAACGTGTGGCGCTGCAGGATACTATACTACGAATGGTCATTTGGGTGACTCCCATGGTCAAAAGGTTCAAAATCAATAATATTTAAAACATTTCTGCGGGTAAAATTTATTCATGCTATGGTGGGACCTGGGTCCCAGGCTTGTCATCATATCCCCTCCGTTGAGCACTACATGTATTTTTACGGTCGGCAGAGCGACGTGTGTCAACATATCCTCTTGGTTGGTAGTTACTCCTACTACCATTTGCAAACTGAGCTTGCATTTCGGAACCGCGTAGTGTGTAGTAGTGTTGGGACGGAAAGTGCTTCCCTGACGCAAGTAGTAGAAAGGGAAACTGGGAGCTTTGCTTATGCTTACCGAATCGAGCAGGATGTTGGAGGCCTTGAAGTCGCGGTAGATCACCGGCGGGTCGGCGTCGTGGAGGAACGCGAGGCCCTTGGCCGCGCCGATGGCGATCTTCATCCTCGTCATCCATGGGAGGGCGCCGTTGATACCTGCGGCGACAAGGACGTGCCACGTCAGTTTAAATTTCCTCCCCGGCATTGACTAATCTAATACTCCTACAAAAAATATATATTTTGTTCCTCCGGAAGGCACATTACAGCTCACCTAGTCCTACGACTTTCAACAAATGGGACAGAAACTGGAGGCTGGGGACAAAATTTCCAAATTGACAAATTTTCTTTGCATGTTGGGCTCAAAAAACGACCGAATTAGCACCCGAGGCGACCAAAATAGCAGAAAAGGAGCTCACTTTTGAAGAGGTGGTTCTCCAGGCTCCCGAAGCTCATGAACTCGTACACCAGCATCCGGTGCTCCGCCTCGTAGCAGTAGCCGATGAGCTTCACCAGGTTCTTGTGCCTCAGTTGCCCAAGGAAGAACACCTCAGCCTGCGACAACAAAGCCCCCAAAATTCGATCAGCCTTCTGTTCAAGCTCATCAGGAGCATGCTGCAGACCTGCAGTCGATCGAAGCGGGCGTTTGATCCGATCGATGGAGCTGCAGTTTTTGCATGCATTTGCCAAGAACACTGCTCTGCTCGGCGGCGCTCACCAGCCACTCCTTGTGCCCCTGCGTGCCGCCTTCCAGGTCGAGGTACTTGATGGCGACGTCCTGGGCGCGCAGGCCCGGGCGGAGCGCCTCGCCGACGGCGCCCCTGTACACGGGGCCGAACCCGCCGCAGCCGAGGTAGTTGGCGCGGGCGAAGTTGGCGGTGGCGGAGCGGAGCTCGGCGTACGTGAAGGCGTGCAGGTTGGACCCGGACAGCGTCAGCGACAGGTCCTCGGGGGACAGCATCTCCGACGAGCTGAGGCTCGTGAACGACATCCGCGACGACGACGACGACCGTGGGCTGTCCTTGCTGCCCCTCCGCGCGATCCTCCGCCGCCGCGGCGTCGAGTCGTCGTCCTCCACCGCCGCGCTGCCGCCCACGCAGCACAGGTACGTCCTCCAAGACTGGGCGCCGGCCATGTCAGTCAGATTGAAGTGCGTTCGAGTACGTGTTGGGGTCGAGCCGCGTGTGCAGAGAGAGGAGCTCAGGTGGGAGATTGAGGCCGGAGGGGAGGGTCTGGGACTCTGGATGAAAGAAGAGAGATAGGCTTGGGGAGGAGTTGGGGAGAAGCGCAGGTGGGCAGGCCTTTTATAAGCGCGCGCTCGCTGCCGGGGAGACGGCGATGGCACCCAACCCAACCCGGCGAGCAGCCGCAGCCGCAGCCGCACGGATGGGATGGCCCTGAACCCCTGCGACCTTGTGGCTACGACTTGAAGCGCAGGCGCAGCGCGGCAAAAACCAAAACCGCGGGTGATGTGACGGACGGCCGCAAACAGGGGACAACTAACACCGGAAGGAAGGAAACACCAGTAGACAACCTGCATGGTGGTAGCTGGGTGGGGACTCTCGGCGTCACCGCTCGTCCACTCCCACCAGCTGGCTGAAACGGAAAACAGCAACCGGTGAGATGAGTGACTGTGCCTGGTGTGCAGCGTCACGCCTGCGAATAGTTTAGCGACTACCATAGTCCAAAGGATCCGGTTTCGTTCTATGACAGCCGTGGATTTGTGTGCTCGTCTGGGGAAAAGCAGTTTGCGGCTTTGCGAAAGGGCCAATTGCCTTCTGCTAGTTAAAAAAGAATCTTAAATCCTAGATTTGACTTCTCTGAGCAATTATTTCATGATTTAATAGTGTTGTGTTTTTAGTGGTAGACAGCATTCTCATCCACAACGATTTATTTGTAGTGACTTCGTTAATTTCAAAGACTTGTCCGTGCAGTCTTTGAAGATGATAATAGGATAAGGTTTGTAAGGTTTGCGTCCGTATGTTTATAGAGGTGAATGTGCATACATTATGATTAGTTGTGTTGTACTACCACGTAATTCGAAAACAAAAGTTTGCGACATTATTACGTTCAGGAATCGTAAGAAGAAAAAAAGGCTCCCAAGCGATGCTTTGCAAGTTGTGTGGAAGGTGAAGTAAAATACTATGGAAGGGATATGGCCTGGCCAACCACAGCAGCTGGGGCGTAACGGAATTGGGCGTCGCCGTTGTTTAGCCGGGTCGCGCCATGGGGTGATGGCCAAATGTTAACGTCACAACAGTTTTGCAAGCAAGTAATTTAACTCAAATCATCATTCCTCATCGCCGGTACGATGATGGAGTACTGGTCCAAACGCTAAAGAACATAAGCTAGATTAGAGGCTACTTCGTGTGCCGCCTAATCCTAGTACCAACTTGCTACTTGCCTGGCCTTGGAATGAGATTCCTGCATATCTTTCTTTACCCCGCTCGATCTCCGTGTGCTCGAACGAGGAACTGCTACCGGAAAGTCTATGGCAGCTGTGACGTACTCACGTGCTGTATTGCAGTATACCCCTCCTGGGTTTGCAAAACGCCCTGTCTGACCAAAAGACACGGGGAAAATTATCCCATCCTATTCCTTTGCCACCGGCTAGATCTAGACGGATGTTTTTTAAATGAAACGCAAGCTAAAGTACAGACATTGCAATATGCCAGTATCTGAACCACCCTACAGACGAGATCTATCGTCAGTTTATAGAATTGGGGAGGATAGTATTCTGTCCACTGCGGCAGAGACAGCAGAATGATGATGCCAACAGTCCAACACTTGACAGTTGAGCCTGCGAGAAGGCATACTCAGCTCCTGTGTAGAGTAGTGTCGAACACCGATTCCACACACATGTTCGCAGGATTAGGAGCTGCCGGAGCCTGACACGTTGGCAGTTGCAGGGAGGATTTGGGACTCGATTATTCTAACCTGCGCTAACGCCTTCTGGTACGGCGGTGCAGAGGACCAATGATTCCATTTCCTGTCATGAAACTTCCTCCGACGAAAATGGCAGGAAAATGTGCAGGAGCCACGAATGTTTTTCGTGCCCGGGTGAGGAAAGAAACGTCCCGGTCTGCAAGACCATCTCTTCGCTGTACAACTCAGCTTATTGGAGTCGGAGCTGGGACGCGCCAGGTGGCTGGGCAACGAATTTACTCTACCTTGTTCTCTGCCTCCAGTTCTAGGATCTTCCTTCCTGTTTCCTTCCAAAGAAGAAGGTTAACGACGGTCGTGTGAGTTTTTGAATTTTGGACAACGGGAAATTAGTATTCTGATGAATGGCTGGCATGCAGGCAGGCAGGGGCGGTTGCATTCTCGTTGAAGTATCAGGTAAAAAGAAAGTTTTTTTTGAAGGCAAAGGTAAAAAGAAAGTTACATTACATGCCAGGCTTTTCACAGATTTTTGTTGGTCTAATTTGTGTGAGACTAGTGTGGCGCATGCGTGGAATTTTTTCACAGCGTGCATAAATTACAGAAGCGCTTGATTTGAAAATATGCCCATGAGTCGAAGGACTGGAGGAAAAACAGCGGGAATGAAATCGCTCACAGGCATCATTGCCCCTTTTTTTTTCAAAAAGATAGCACGATCACCACGTCCTCCGTCAAATTTCAGTCTTATCATCACTGTTCACGAAATGCTATTTTGAAATGATTACAAGTTGGAGCATCTTGAATCGTCCACCCGGACATAGCCTTCCTATCTAGAAGTAAATACGACGGTGAGATCAAAGGTGATGGCAGTGACGATGATTGAGTTTCTAAAAGCATCGATCAAATGAGTCTAGGACGACCGATGTGTCTCTTGTCACCAAACGATTATAATTTATTAGGGAAAAAAAAAGGAGCTCTCGAATCCCCTGTTAATCCCCCCGGTTGAACGGCCCCGCCGACCAAAACCGCTAGGCGATCAGTTGACGGCGACGACCTGAGACTGAGAGCACACGTAGTAGTACGCCGGCCGATCGCTTCAACAACCTATCCACTCCGGTGTCCACGTCCACCGCACCAGGCACGGGCTGACCGACCCCTGAACCAACCAATGATAAACAGAGCCTCGCCAGATTCAACCTTCTGCTCCTGCACCTGCAGTCGACCGCGTATTCTCCTGGGACGCCACGTCCACTCGCGCCGCTGCGGGCAACCACCGAGCGCACGCATGCACGCACGAAGAAGCAACAGATGCGGTGCGGTGCGGGACAGGGAACTCAGCGACACCGCCGAGGAGGCGCCGGGTCAACTCGAATCCAAATCCATGCTGCGCTGCTACGACGACGTCTACTACTACGTGCTTCTGCGTCCGAGCGCGGGGGGGAGGGAGGGGCGGGCGTCGGTTCCGCCGTCGCTGCCACGCCCCGATACGTGGTGGCCGACCGCGCCGCGGGATCCGCTTCCGACCGGCCGGGAAACTTTGAGGCGGCCAGGCGCACCACGTGTTGTTGGCTCGGGCCGCGTGGGGTTTCCGTTTCCCCCGGCACCGTGCGCGCGGTGCTGGCCCTGGCCTCGACAACGAACCGCCGACGGCGTCCGCGAAAAAGTTGGCCAAGAGGCCCACATGCCCAAGGGCCGCCGCGCCATCGGATCCCCACGCGTCTTTTCCCCACTTTTCGGCCAGGGCGCGGCGGGCTGCGTAACGTGGGTCGCGTCGAACGGCTGGACGGATGCGTGCGTGCGTGTGCCGGCTGCAGCGCGTGGACGTGGAGCAGAGGCGCCCCGCCTTGCTGCAGCGCACTGCACGTGGGAGCCTGGCAGAGGGCACTCAGGCTACTGGCAGTGGTGGCTTTGTCCGTTCCGCGTGCGGGTCGCGACCAGGTTTTTCACGCCGTCCAGGCGAAGCGGAGAGCAGCTCCAGCCCCCAGCCGGCCAAGGAGGGCCCACGGAAAAGCGTCCAGGTTACGCTTGCGCCCTGGCGAGATGGACTGTGATGCGAGCCTCGTCGTGACGTCGTCGGTGTCGCGCACACACAGGACGAGTACCGAGCGCACACGGCGGGCCGTTTCTCCTGGAGCCCGCAAGGTGGGTGGCGGAGAACGCTGCCGCCGCCGCCGCCGCCGGCGGTAAAGTGGCTGTTGCGAGACGGCAACGCGTACGTACGTGTGGTTTTTGCGGCCCTGCTGATCAACCGATCCATCATCTTACGGTGTGCACGTGCCTGCCAGCTGCCTGCCTGATGTTCCTGCCTACCGGATATAGAGAAAAAAAAATCGGACGAAGGGCATTTAGGCCTCTAATCTTCAAATGCCGACGTAAGGTGGAGGAATACTATGGGTTCATTGCTTTGGGACGCCCCAATCCGCCATCAGGTAAAAGACTCTGGTAAAGAAGGCCAAGAGGCCCAGGGGCCGCCGCGCCATCGGATCCCCCACGCGTCTTTTCCCCACTTTTCGGCCAGGGCGCGGCGGGCTGCGTAACGTGGGTCGCGTCGAACGGCTGGACGGATGCGTGCGTGCGTGTGCCGGCTGCAGCGCGTGGACGTGGAGCAGAGGCGCCCCGCCTTGCTGCAGCGCACTGCACGTGGGAGCCTGGCAGAGGGCACTCAGGCTACTGGCAGTGGTGGCTTTGTCCGTTCCGCGTGCGGGTCGCGACCAGGTTTTTCACGCCGTCCAGGCGAAGCGGAGAGCAGCTCCAGCCCCCAGCCGGCCAAGGAGGGCCCACGGAAAAGCGTCCAGGTTACGCTTGCGCCCTGGCGAGATGGACTGTGATGCGAGCCTCGTCGTGACGTCGTCGGTGTCGCGCACACACAGGACGAGTACCGAGCGCACACGGCGGGCCGTTTCTCCTGGAGCCCGCAAGGTGGGTGGCGGAGAACGCTGCCGCCGCCGCCGCCGCCGGCGGTAAAGTGGCTGTTGCGAGACGGCAACGCGTACGTACGTGTGGTTTTTGCGGCCCTGCTGATCAACCGATCCATCATCTTACGGTGTGCACGTGCCTGCCAGCTGCCTGCCTGATGTTCCTGCCTACGGACGAGTAGGCCTCTAATCTTAATGCTAGAGTACTATGGAGTTCATTGCTTTCGGACGCCCCAATCCGCCATCAAAGCTTAACCGCGACTACACATCGTTTGTGCATACTACTCCTGTCTCGTCAGTCGGACAAATTAAAGATCCCAACAAAAATCTGTGCTAGAACATGAACCACCTCTCCCTGTTCATATTATGCCATGCCGTAGTCGAGACCGTCACGAATCACCAATCAGGCAATAATATAATCACACTCTCAGGATCACGTGCCCGATCTGGACCGTTACGTGCGTGACGAACTGACGAAAACCTTTCCCTGAGTGGGCGTGTGGCAGTACAGCTACAGCACAGTGGCATCAATCTTCCTCGGATGTTTGGATGTAGTGATAAAAATTTTTATATGTGTCACATCAAATATTTTAGGCTCGTTTGGTTCTCTTTTCGGCTCAGCCTGTCTTGCATCTCACATCCAGGCCGCTGAGAGCCAGGCTCACACTATTCATGCCTCTATAATTTGTTGCATGCAGCTGTTGAGCCTAGAATCAAGGGCAGCTATTTGGTTGGCAAGACATCCGAGCTCCAGCACACCTTAGAGAGTCACAGAACGAGGCAACACGTGCCCGCACAAGTCAGACCGCCGGAAACGAGATTCCTTTTCGTTTCCCTAGAGACAGGCCGGCGCATGAAGTTTGCATGAGCTGAGCCTGGCCCGACGCACCATTCAGGCATCCAAACACCTGTTACCTACATCCCTAGAGCCTAGTCTGAGTAA
Organism: Chrysopogon serrulatus; assembly: GCA_015844335.1. NCBI lineage: Eukaryota > Viridiplantae > Streptophyta > Magnoliopsida > Poales > Poaceae > Chrysopogon > Chrysopogon serrulatus. The sequence continues at coordinate 9,634 of JADLZL010001490.1, forward strand.
ATACATGTAACCAAACGGGCCCTTTATGAGATATGAGAAGTGGTATTCGGATACTAATAAAAAAAAAAATAGAACTCATCAATAAACTACGAGCCAAATTTTTGGATCTAATTAATTTGTCATAAGCACATATTTAGTCTAGCATCATATTGTCAAATTCTAGACTAATTAGATTTAAAAAATTCATCTAGCAAAATAATCATATCTATATAATTATTTATTTTTAATTTATATTTAATAATCTATGCATGCGTTAAATATTCTAGGTGCGTGTGGCCAGGGGGCCTGAGGGCCGCAGGCGTCGCCGTCAGACGTCAGATGGGATGGAACGCCGCCGCGCCGGAAATATCTCTGCATCTGGAGGCCAGCGTGGACATCCATCTCCCTCCGTTGCGCGTGAAACTTGGGCTTTTTTTTTTTTTCTGAGCACTAAAAAGCGAAAGAGTGTTGCAGATTTTTCATGAGTTGTTGGGCATCAGCAATTCATCATCGGCTTGAAAAGGATTATCATACAGATGATCGGGCGAAGCAGAACACGAAATGGTACGGAGTGTTTATGTCATGCATTCGTAGCAACCGATTCACTGATCGTCAGTAACCTTTTTGTCCTCTCCTTTCTTCACTTATTAGGGCTTACAGTAGGTACTAGTTGGGCTAGTCTATTAGCTGTGATTCAATGATTGGCTAGCTCCATGGCGGAGCCAGGACTTTTATTCCGACTTCCACATCATAAAAAGATTAAATACAAGCTTAAAAAAAATATAATTTAAGTAGTATGTTATCTATAGTTAAAGTCACAAAACATTAAGACTAGACCAATTTTTGGGCTATTTTGAGCTAATATTTGAAACGCTGCAGAATGTTATACTATACATATATACATATGAGTATATACACATTTATACATAAAGGTATGCCAATATAGTTGGGTATTCCAGGAATAGCTGGGAATACCCTTGAATCCGCCCATGGCTAGCTTGTTAGCTAGTAACAATTAGTTGAAGACTTGCTAAAAAAATTAGTCTATCTATTAGCTTTCTTACTTGGATGTACTAGAGTTAATTTTTAGTTAGCTAGTAATTATCTCTTGTATCGAAATAAACACTCACTACCTATTAGCTGCACCAATACAGAGATATGAGAAATCAAAGTGAATCATTTTTTCAAGGAGAAAAAAATGAATTCTCTAAACATAATAAACAAAATGAAATCAAATTGCCATGCTTGAACCAATTGTGGTAGTATTGTGCCCCAATCTTCTTTCTACTGGCTTTTATTCTTAATTAAGTCGGCTTGTAAAAGCTTGGTTGCTTAGTAGTTTTGCTTTTAGTGGTTTGTCTTCTGTTTAGTGGAGAGCTGGTGAGGTCTTAGTGGAGACATGTTTTCAAGTTTTCTATAAAAGCTGGGTCAAGGCCTTTGATTAAACAAAAAAAACAAATCTTGAACGATTTTTGTTATGTGTTTATTTTTTTTAAAGAACTTTGAACAAACTTATGTACTTATGCTGATATGCATTGTACATAGCCTTTAGCTACTAATAAGTTGACTAATGATTTCTCCTCACCTCTTAGTACATTTTTTTTAAGAAGAGAGTTGACTTGAAACTTCCGAAACATACATTGTACCCATAAAATCAATCTGAATCGTTATAATTGGTACCCAAAATCTTATATGACCTTTTTTTCCTGAAAGATATGGATGAAGGGAAACAACTGATATATAAACTCGCTGACCCTGTTCAGAATCAGTCCGTTACGGGAGTATAGTAGTCCCGGTTTTAATTAATTCTTCTTCTGCACATGGTTGAATTATATTAGTGGTTTTAGGCTCTCAGCATCTTGTGTCTCAATGTCGACCGACCAGCTGGATGCCTTGCTTACTTGACTGACATTGTGGATTGTGGATATGCAGATATTTGTATATACCAGCTACTTCCGCTGACGTACCGTAAAAGATTTCCATTGTAAAACTTCTGACGTGTACTTGCTGACTTCGACTAGAAAAACCATGAAGTTATTCCACACGAACACATGGATGTCTGGGTCATCTAGTGTAGTATGCATAATGTTCTTGCATCCATCGTCTTGTGAAGTCAGTAACACGTAAGAGCACCGATGATTTAATTTTATTTTTCTTACGCTGTCAACTGTCATTTGTGATGAACTGAGGCATGCAACTTTAATTTCTTTTAAGCTAAACAAGTTGTTAGCTTACGTTGCTGTCAACTGTCATTTGTTGGGATGAACTGGGGACTATGCAACTGGACCGACTAAAGGTTGCTGGAAAAAATAAAGAGGTTTTAATTCGAACCCAATAGCTCGATAAAGCTAAACAAGTTGTTAGCACTACGTTGCTTTTAAATGTCCTGTAATTTTAGTCCGTTGGTTCTCCAACCGGGACTAAAAGTTGGCACGTAGATGACCTACCTGTGAGTGCGAGGAGGCCGAGAATGGAGATGACCTGTGAGTGCGAGGAGGCCGAGAATCGACTGGCCGGTAAAAAAAAAAAAAAAAAACGACCTGCAGGCTGACGCTAATGCATAAATCACGCTGCCGTAAACTCGTTATCAGTCTCATACTTTCACTTACCCATGGTACTGGCATCTATTCTCGTATCAGATCATTTCTTTGTTTCGCGAAAACCCGGATAAGCACTTTGATGGGAACAAGACGTAAGATGTATCTCTTTCCTATCGAACTTTTGTCATAAGGGAACAGTGTTGTTGTTTTTTTTTTTTTTCTGTGGCAAGATTTCTGAAGAACAGTGTTCAGCAATCTTTTGTCAATCTTTGCGTTGAAAACCAAACAGTAATAATTATGATCTGCGATCACTCAAATCTTATCGCATGCCCGTGATGCAAGGATTACTTGTGGCCAGTTCTTAAAAATCAAGGACTGGAGTTACTGAAAAGATCAGGATACAGAGTTGCTCATTCTTGTGGCTGCACGCCGAGAGATAGTTTAATTAAGCAGGTCAGCGTCAGCCGCAAGGACGCAACATATAGCAGTAGTATAGTACAACGGTGACCCCGAGCTCCGTTTGGTAAACTGCCAACTGGGCCGGCGGATTATATAGGCGAGAGTCATCACTCATCAGACAACCAAATTGCCCAAGAAAAAAACCCGCGCGGAATTCTTCATTTCTTAAGCAGTTTCGCCACGCGATCGACATGCGCCGCCGCTGGTTGTGTTGTGTTGTGTGAGCCGGCTGGGGCAGTGACACCATGCTGAGTTGATCCTCGAGTCATCGTTACAGGAGCTCGACGAGACGACGATGCATGTGTTTGTTGTCGAGAAAGGGAATGCGATCACCGGTTGCTTTCTGTGTTTGTTGTTCTTGTGATCTACTACTGTATGTGGTTTCTTGTGGGGAGCTGGAAGTGGAAGGTGAAGCCGATTAGCTAGGAAGATCAAGCGTCTAAGTCAGAACTAATGATTAAGGCTCCCTCTGACGAATTCTATGCATGTAGGTTGAGGACGTACCTACTCATCAGCAAGGTCGTGCGATTTTTTTAAGCAGATTTTGTGACTGGCGACCCGATGATCCTGATCAATATGAAGTAAGTGTGCTAGTTGCTGAACAATAATCACTTAGAGAACACACACACTGGAATCTGCAGAAGTGTTACGTGAGTTCTGAGGACAGAATGACGCCAACCCCATTTGATACAATCCAATCATCTAAGTAGAACTGGATTGATTGTCCTGTGGTCAATGATTTCTGATAATAAACATGAGTTGTCTTGTGGTCAATGTCTTCTGATAGAAATTGATTAATTAATTGTTCGGGGAAAATATCTTCCGGAGCCGTATGAGGGCGTGGTGAGGTGAGAAGGATTGGAACTTCTGAAAGTCTACCACATGGCATATAAAAGGGGTTCGAGAAGTTCATGAAATTGATGGCTCGTTGCCTTGCCTTGTTCGAAACTGGGACTGAGCTAGTACATCAGCAGGTTATGGACCAGTGAAACTTTTGTTCTTTTCCTTCAATTATGCTATCACATTCAAGAGCTGTATCAGGATCAAAGCATTGGGGGCCATTCATTCTTGCATCTGCCCGCGTGCGGCTGACGACCACCGCAGAGAAACACAATGTGACACATGCAAAACGCAAGCCGCAGCCGTAATTTGTGCGTTCTTTTTATAAGTATCATTAGTTTGAATGGTTTGATGCGTGCGTGATCTATCTTCTTTTGCAGCTTTAACTTACCTGTGTTTAAACCCTTTGCTGTGAACTTTCTTGCGTTTCCGATGCGAGTTCATGGCTTCATACTGCAGGCTAGCTGTAGCTGGTCCCTCTGCATTGTTTCTCCAAAGAATTGTTTTAGGATGATCGAGCGTTAGAAGTTCCTGCAGTTCTTGCAAAAATTTCTGCCTGTAGTAACAAAACTTTTGTGTATGAGAACTTCCACCCAAAGTATGGATGGATAGAGATGCAAATCATCCACGCACATACAAAAATTAAGCTTAAATAGAAATTTGTGCAAGGAAAAGCAAAACGAAGAAATCAAGGTGTGAAATATTACAGGCTATATATATACGGATCACGCATGAACAGTGATCCTGGAAACCATCGCATGATGACTCTTTTTTTTTCCTTTTGTATAAATTTTTGTTGAAACTCGAAATTTGAATATTTTGTAGACAATTGCCCAATGTGGTAACTTGAAGGGGTACGGTCAACATATTTTTTTTGGTTGTTGCTCGAAGGGGTCATAATTTACTAAAGTGAAATTGGAGTGGAGATGCTAATTATTGTTCTTTTAACAACAGCGAAACCATCCAACACTTATAATTCGATTGCCATGTTGTAAAATAAGTTTGGAGAGTAATTACATTAGTTTACACCTGCTAACTATTATTTCTCAATTTTTTGAGGTGTCTTTGTAAGTTGTAACGAGTAGACGAGAAAAGATGAGATCTCGAGTTTGTGTGCGAGCAGATACATTATTATTTTATCCATATGATTTGTACAAATGACATGATCTTTGACAACTAAAGATATTTTTAGGTTTTTATTAGGATAGATTAGTGCTTATGGCAAAAATATAAGAGCATCTCCAAAAGTCTTTCTAAATGTCACTCTCTAAATTATCATTTGGAGAGTTATTTGAATAGAAATTACTTTCAATAACCTTGTACTCTCCAATAGTTTTTCTATATCTTGTTTGCACCATAGAGAGTCATTCTTGTTTCTATCTTTGACTAATAAGAAATCCAAAACAAAAGATGGCTATATTTAGATAACCAATTAAAGAAGTTGTCAAAAGGTATTTTTTTTACCAAAATTTACTATTCTAATTAAGAAGAAGGATATAGAGAGTCTCTTAGAGTTGATCAAGTACCCCTTCTTAATATGGTGACTAAATGCAAAGATAATTAACTCCTATTGATGCAACATTGAATACATGACACCCCCAACCGGTGGAGGTCAGGAGGAGTAGGAGACGAAAAGATAAAGGTTCCACATGTGGAATTTCAAGCCAGAAAGCTATCCGGATGATTTGTTAGAAATTTGTTATTTTTATATCTCACAAACGAAGTTGAGTTTGGACAAGATATTTTACAAGGTTGTGTATCATTATATCATCTACATGTGTGATTGTTTGGTGAATTTAGATGACTTATTTGCCGTGGTTTGTACGTATTTTCACGGAGAGGTTGGTTTACACTCGATACGTTGCCATTTTATTAAACCGCTAGCTCATATGAAGTCTAAGGAAGTTTTAATGGAAAGTTTCATAAAACTATCACATCAGTTTTTGTGTTGATAATTGTGACAACGGGTTTCACTTAGATGAAACTCTATATCTCTATTCATAATTAGTTTGTTGATGTATCACAACATTAAATAAAAAAACTTCCATTAAAACTGACTCAATAAAAATTAAAAATAATCAAAGAACGTGCTAGTATAGAAGATCGTATAAGCGTAAGCACATAAATCATTGAAAGGTGTGCAAGCTTAATCCTTCATTAAGATCTAGCTAGTTTTTCATTTTTCTCTCTCTTTCTTTATAAATAACATATGCTATGAGCTAACTATTTGTATTACTATTGAAGATGCCTTAGAATGATGCATTCTGCTAACAAAAGTAGCACATTATTTTCTAGAACATGTACAACCAGATTTTTCTAATTCTCCTATTAAGGTAGGCTTCTCCTAATATTTTGGTATTTAAAATTTAGTATAAACTTTATGTACCAAATGCCTCCTAGTGAGAATTTCTTTGTGCTACGATTAATGGTAGTGTTTTACTACTACTTAAAAATACTAGGAAAATCTCACCATTTTGGTAGTGATGTATTGTCCGAGCTTTTGGGCTATTCTCTTGAAAAAAAGTGTGACATATGGCTTTTGAGATGGACATGTATGCCAGAGACGTGACAACGGAGATGTTCGTCAGAAATTGGTGTCCATCTTCTAATAAACTTAGTGTTTAGTTGGTGGCCTTTTTTTATTCTTTGATTTGAGAGTAAGCTATTTTTAGTCCGAGTCTGATTTTGTAACAATGAATAGTTATGTAATAAGGTTTTACTTGGTCCTCTAAACTTTGAATCATTTTAGCTCACGAGGCTTTAAACATATGGTCTAAAGTTATGTATAAAATCTAGCCAATCTTAAAAAAGGTCATTAGTTTATTAGATCACACAAGTGAGCTAAAGTGATTCGTCATCATTCCAAATTATAAGACATTTGACTTTTTATACCTCAAGTTTAGCCACTCATCTTACTAAAAAAAATTATATAAATATAGTCAAATTTAAGTCACTATTAAAGAACTTATATTAATAAAGCAAGTCACCACAAATGAAGTGATATTTTGCACAAAATTTTGAACGAATAGTCAAACTTGAGGTCCAAAAAGTCAAAGGTCTTATAATTTAGAACAGAGAGTTAAACTTCAACTTGTTTGGATAATGCAGTTTTTAGAAACTACGGTATCACAAAACTATAATTTTATAAGCCAAAGAGACACAAAACCGTGGTTTAGAAAAAAGAGGTCATGAGTGGAGTTTTTAAAACTCCGAAAAGACTACAGTTTTCACAAAACCATGGTTTTAGATACTATAAAATTTGTTGCATCCAAACACCTAGTAGCTTTTAAAAACCAAAGTATTTTATAAAACTATAGTATTTCTCTAATACTTTAAAAATATTTTGCATCCAAACAGGACCTAAACTTTTTTTAGACCTTAAGAGCCAAACATGATCTAATTTATGCAGAGGCCAAACGTGGTAACTTGAACAAGCGAATTAGACCCATGTAGTGGGTCTTGTGGCGTTAGGGTGTTGGGCCCATAACACATTTCGCAACTATCCGATTACATAAGGCCATTACATAATATCAGATGATTTAGGCCCATAGGGTTACACGTTCGGCCAAGTTCTGTGCTGGGCCACGGGCTACCAAATGAAATAACTGCGACACGGCGATAAAACGAAGGAACTGAGCTCTAATAAGCAAATCGCAGCCCAACTAACATGTTCATGGTCCAGTCCCATGTACCTAGGCAACGGGCCTTTCCGTTTTCATTTCATGGTCTTTCATTTCCGTTTCATTTCATGGCCCTTTGTTGTTAAGATGCTTTTAGGTGACAACTACTTTTTAATTTCTTTGCCCTTTTATAGTATATAAATATAGATATAGATAGATAGATTTAGACAACGTAATATCCATTTGAAAAGAAAAACTTTTTGCCCTTGAACTATCACTACGGTGATTTCCTCCATGAACATCAAAACCGAACTGTGTCCCTCAACTCTATTGTTTACATTACGTCTCTGCCCCAGTTGGAATTAGTTTTCGTTTTAAAAAAATGGTAGAAATCTAATATGGTTTTAAACTAAGAAAATATCTCTAAGCTTCTCAAAATTACAAGAATGAGACATGGAAAATCCTAATTAAATATTTATATGTCATGAAATTATATAAGGAGGCTTTTAGAAATTATATTTAGATCTTAAAATGGTAAAATATTCAAAACAATGATGAAAAAAATCCAAAACATTCTTGAATGTATAAAATCATTTTAGAAACTTTGTACAATAGAAACATGATATTTTCTCCATGAACAAAAATACATCAATATTGAATTTACTCATCTTTGGATCTCATATTTTTGTTATGAATAGTTTTTAAAAACACATGCTTCAACATTGGCTGTAATATTTTGAGAATATCCAGCCTTTTTATTTTTTTCCATTTTTAAGTTAAATCCTATTCTAATGGGCTTTAGCAACTAGCCAAGGATCGAGATTTTAGTGATAATGGTACTTGAGCGGCTAAGCCATTCATCTCCCATCTCAAGCTTCAATTACTTTGCATTTACCATGGATGAATCATAAATAAACTATCGATGGATGGAAGAAGTAATTTTTGTTTGCTCGGTTTGACATGTATGATCATATTCAAGTGGACCAACAATACAACCACTACGGTGACTAAATGTAGATGTTGGTGAACTTCTTTCACTCAATGATGGGGTTCAGCGAACCGACCCTATACATGTTGCTAACTGGCAGCATCTAGGCCTCTAATTTGGTTTGGATAATTAATTATAATGATTGTTATTTGAGATATGAAAGGTGAAAGTAACTTGGAGAATTGAGCTACATCGGATATATCATAGTGCATGGAGTTGGAAAACATGATTCTTGGATCAAAACAAAGCTATAAAAATATTTGTTTTTGTTTGAATTGGTCATAAAGTGATTATGGAAGATAATAAATGATTGGGTTTATATGCTTGATAGTTTACTATCAAGAAGGGTTTATTGCCTTGTTGTGTTAGCCTTGACTTTGCCAGTTGCATCCACCATGTTTGAGAGAGCCTTTTCATCTATGAAATTTGTCAAGATTGAGTCGAGGAATAATAGGGTGTGATGGTTGAATCATATGATGATTTGTTATATTAAGTGTGATGTATTTGTAAGCATAAAATGAAGATATTCTAGGATTGAAGTGTCTGGTTCAAATTCACATGATATTATTGATGAAGAAATAAGAGATGAGGACGAACCAAACCATCATTCATTGGGTATTTTTTTGACCACTTAATTATGTTGTGGATTTAAACATGGAATTGAGATATCAAGTAAACTTATGTATTTATGAACTAATTTTTATATTAATTAATATTAAACTTGGTATGAGTGGTAAACCACTTTGGTAATTGATTGTGGCCCCTGGTGTGAAAATAGACAAGATACTCCCTCCGTATAGGAAAAGAAAGTTGTTTTGGACAAAGTTTGAGTCAAACATTGGGAATATAAATCATGAATAATTTTTAAATTATCGAGTTTAGAAATGTGAAAACCATATGAATAGATTTGTATTAAAAAATATTTTTATAAAAGTATAAATATATCACTTTTTGATGAGTATTATATTTTAGAGACCGTGTACGACTTTCTTTTCCTATACTGAGGAAGTACATCTTTATAGCGATTTTTTTATTTTCTATAGAGTCGTCTCTTGAGAAAAAAGGTATAATGAACAATTATTATTTCTGTAATGTGCATGCTTACGTCCAATGATAGAGCCACCCACACCTTTGGAACAAGATAGCTTCAGCAAACTCTCGTAGCATCAGCCGCGTGACAGTGATCAATCTTGGGCGTTAGAAAACATTATCATGTGGGCCCAGTATGACTTTTAGGCACCTTTTACCTCTCTCTTGAGAAAAAAAATGTCGAATAGCTCTCCAAACAAACAAATGGCACGATGCCGACACTTGGATGGCGACCTTGCTTGTAACTCCAAGAGCTACATCCAGTTGTCAGTACAATAAAAATATCTACTCCATGTCATGGCTACGGGATTCACCGTAGCGCTCGGGTAACTCGCCGATTACCGTCCACGTATATATCCTTGGACGTCCGATCGCAGGGTGCAAAATTTTCCGGACATGCACCAAGACAATCCAGTAATCCACCTTAGCATCCTGCTATACTCGTCTACTTCTGCTGTTTTCAGCTATAGAGAATATTCCTTCTCGTCCTTTTTTTTTTTTCAGAACAGTGCCGTGTATCGAGCGAGTACTCTCCCTCCAAGTATCCTATCTCTCACATCCAGCCCAAAACTGCTCTGTTCATGGCAAATTTTGCAACGGATGATCGAAAGCTAAGCACTATCTACTGATGACTACTAGTAGAATACTATATAATATTAAAAAGAAGAAGCCACGAATAGGCTCTGAAAACCCTTTTTTCCCACATATTTTTGGGACCCAAAGATTTCTATATTGTCAATTGTGATGAGTAGACGTTCCTGCACTAGCACAAAAAAGGGCACACCAGCATGTTACACTTGTGGTGTCTGAGACGGCGCTCCATCGCCGTCGTCTTGTGCCCACTCCATTCAATCCGGCGACGCCATCAGCAGCCAGTGTGGCTCAATCACAAGCGGCCCTCGCTTCCCCGTAGCAAAAATATCTTCTTGGAAATTGGAACAGATTCCAGATTCACTGCTGCGTCATCTTGTTTGCTTCCTGACTGGCCCAATCAGCATCTCCTCCTCCATGCCCAATCATGCTATCCCTTCTCAACTCCAAGCGTCACCAATGGCGTCACACCGTTTGTAGGTTGGTTTTTGGTCTCTGCAAGGGTAGGTGCCGAGTTCCTCCAAGACCAAAGATACACCAATCTTGGAAACAGAATCTTAGATAAGTACAGTATAAGATGTGTTACCGACGATTTGTTTCCAACAGGCTTCGTAAGACGTGTTGGTGTTTCTTATACATATAAATTGAACTCGTGTTATCGACAGATTTTTTTAGTACTATGTGGCTATGCACACATGTATTTTACCTGAGGTTACGACACTGGTTGGATCTCATTCTCGTACTGATTCTAGTCAGTGATTTAAAATCCGAATTCTAAATTTTAAAAAATGAGAAATGTTTAGATCTCGTTCTCATTTTGTTCTCTCATTATTATTTTTCTTACGATCCTGATCTTTATCAAAAGGATGAAAAAAAAATTAATCACTACTACTTCTTCCGTTCCAAATTATAAGTCGCTTTGACTTTTTTGATACATCTATTTTGCTATGTATTTAGATATAATAATGTATCTAGATATATAGCAAAATGGATGAACCAAAAAAATTAAATCGACTTATAATTTGGAATGGAGGAAATAACTACTTACTTTTCTGGCCACAAAAGTGTACAATCTCACTTTTGGAGAGGTTAAGAGATTTAAAGTTTGATCAAAGTTATATAAAAAATATTGATATTTATGATACAAGATAAGTACCATTAAATTAATTTAAAAAATATTTTTTCTAATCAACCTAGTTGGAGACATAATTGATAAATAATGTTTACATATTCACTATAAAGTTAGTTAAGGTTAAAATACTTTGACTTGCGCAAATCTTAGGCTGTACCCAAAGGTTTTTAATATTCTCCATGACATCAAATATTTGGACACATATATAGAGCATTAAATATTAATAAAAAAATAAAACTAATTATACCAAGGAAAAAAATAGCCCGCTATTTTTGCCGCTATAAATAGCTTGAAAAAAAAATTGTGCCGCTACGTTTATGCAAATTTTCTATTTTTTAAAGTCTAATTACGGTTTATAATTGGACTCGCTATTTAAAACATGGAATTATACAGTTAGTTTTTGGAAAAATAACAAATCTTTTAAGTCTAATTAGTTTATGATTGGACAATAATTATAATTCTAAAAAAACAAAAATTTTAGTAAAAATCTAAAATTTTTCACAAACCAAGCACACCCTTATAGTTGGATCTTTTTTTTAGAAGGATGGAAATTTATCAAAGAAGAATTGAGGGGCCCAAGCTGCATATAAAGCCCCGGACATCCCACGAGCTGGCGCGCCCGCTGGCCACTGCCCGCAGATCGCCTCACTTCCCCAGTCCCCACCAGACCCAGTAAAATATTGCCAGTCCCGCCGTCGCCATGGCCCAACGCCGCCTCCTCGTCCTCGCCGCCGTCCTCGCCCTCGCCCTCGCGGCTACCGCCGCGGCGGACCACTCCATCTTCGCCGACTCTAACCCGATCCGCTCCGTCACCGACCGCGCGACCTCCGCGCTCGAGTCCACCGTGTTCGGAGCGCTCGGTCGCACCCGCGACGCGCTCCGCTTCGCACGCTTCGCCGTCAGGTGAGCACCCGGTCACCCAATCCAGCGACCAGCGGTCCAGACCCCGCCCGCCGTCCGTCCTCCCGTTTCTGTTCTCCCTGATGGCCTCACGATTTGGGCCGCCGCCGCCGGCGCGCGATGCAGGTACGGCAAGAGCTACGAGAACGCGGCGGAGGTCCAGAAGCGGTTCAGGATCTTCTCCGAGAGCCTCCAGCTCGTCCGCTCCACCAACCGAAAAGGCCTCTCCTACCGCCTCGGCATCAACCGTACGACCTTGGCTGCCTCAGTCCCAATCTGCAACGCGCGCTTCAGCGCGTCCCGGATTCTGGGATTCACGTATGTTTGTTATGTGTGGTTGGCGTACAGGCTTCGCGGACATGAGCTGGGAGGAGTTCCGTGCGACCAGGCTCGGGGCGGCGCAGAACTGCTCCGCCACGCTCGCCGGCAACCACCGGATGCACGCCGCTGCGCTGCCGGAGACGGTGAGTTACCAAAGCTGCTCGTCGGTCGTCACAGATATTCCTCTATGTCTTGTAATTGTGGGCAACGTAACGTTTTGACTCCCGAACGGGCAGGCGATTAGGTTGCAGACACGTTGGTACTGTGATTTCATTTGTAACAGCATCAGTCACATGAGACAGGCCTGTGTGGGTTCAGTTTATTTAGGCTTTACAGGGGAGTTTCTGGTATGCAGCTTGCGTGTGGCTGCAGTATTTTTCTCATTGTTTTCATGCTTTGTGGCCTCTAGCTTTTGGCCTTTTGCCTGTTTGCTCAGCCTGCTCCACCACCACAAGCCAGCCACTTAGCACATGATGCTGTTAATGGCCCCTGTTTCTTTGCACTACCAGTGGAACTTCCCACTATTGGTTTATGTTTCCAACAAAACTGCAGAATTGTTTAATTAACTAACTGATACCATGTTAGCAACTATATATCTTTAATAAAGATTGTAGAACAGAACTATAAAAGATTGTAGAACAGTAGTTCGGGGATACATGCTTACTAGATATCCAATAGTGGTTCTTGCAGTTTTGCAGGTGGTGTTGTTTTACTAGTTCTGAGCCATGTGACATGGTTACAAATTGATATTTCAACTAGCCTTGAATGCTATAATTTTTTTTTTTTTTGGACATTATGCTGTGAAATGTGTATGTGATGTTGTTCTGGCTACTGCAGAAAGACTGGAGGGAGGATGGGATTGTGAGTCCAGTGAAAAACCAGGGCCACTGTGGATCGTGCTGGACCTTTAGGTAACTACTGAAAAATCCTCTTTCTCGTTCTCTTTTTTCTTATATATATCATTCTTAGAGAAAACTGGATGGAGCGTATGTTATTACTGGTTTACCTTGTTCCCTAATGTACTAAAAAGTAATAACATATGGGAAACATGTCAATCATAGTTGTGTTTGGTGCATGCTTACTTTACCAGTAAAAGGTGCATATGGTATCCGACAGGAAGTACGGATTGGAGTCTGCATCCAAATTACTTGCATGGGCTTCATGGCCTTTAAATCAATCATGGTCTTTAAAGTAATCAGGGTGGGGCACTTTCAAACCATGCTGGTAAATAATTTAAAACCACTTTAGGTGTTCTAATAGATATATCTGTTGGTGAAGCTGATTTTTGCTAGCAATAGTAGTTCAGATCTGTCATCTCAGCAAGTTTTTTTTTGAACGAAAGAGATTTTAAAAAGCAAGGGATTAAAACCTACTGCACTCGTGACTCGTGAGACATGCAAACAATTAAATAATTGGATCACGTTCAGATCTGTCCCAGTCCTAGTTTGTTGAATAAACTACTGCACTCGTGAGACATGCAAACAATTAATTGGATCACGATCAACCAACCAACCTTAACTCTTGGGCTATGCTTTGTATTCGAATATGTCCCAGTTAGTTGACCTATGATCATTTTTTTGGATACGTTTCATGATTCCTGCCAACTAAATTTACTTTCAAATGATAGTTTCCATTTCATATTAATGCATTATGAAGGTTTATAAACACACAATATGCCATATGGCATACATTACTATCCAATAATGTAAATGCAGACCTCCATGGAAAACTTTGCCTCATGAATTAAAAAAATCAATTAATATGTAAAGAAGTGCAAGTCTAATTGCCCACTCGATCCAAGTAACAAATTAACATATCAGTGAGAGCCGTGATAGACCAGAATCTCTAATAAATGTGCCACTTTATCCCTTGTAAAAGTTGGTTATTGGACGATATCCTTGAGACAGTGTTTATTCACAGTGAAAAGTAAAGTTATTATTATCAATATAATTTTGTCCTTTCAAACATTTTTGTGTCTATACTGTCCTTTTGGACCTAACAAAAAATTTTAAAAAATCACAGTGCAATCTGGTAGAAGCAAATTTGATACATAGATAGAGAAACAAAGCTACTCCAGAGATAAGAAGCCAAATCATATATTCTTAATTGTCAGAGCATTGCTAACTTCACGGTTACTTCCTTTATTCATGTCAATCTATATGACAACAAATTCAGGCCGCAGGGCTAATAAAGTTTTATTCAGAGAGTTACATGTAGTTTGGATGTTCTTGATTTATTGTAGTATTTCCCTTAAGCAATACCTGAATCAGTGAATCCGAATAAATATCATTTTTCATTGGATTCTCTCACCGGTATTCAGTTGACTGTAGGCTGTAGCCAAATGAGATTGGGCAAAAGTCCTCGGGGTGAAAAGGAAATGATCCTATGAAAGTGTTAGCTTAGCACTTATACATCAATTCAGTGCACATTCACATTATCAGGTATGCCTCACAAACAAAGAGGCAAAGGGCAAATCTATGTAGGAGAACTTAAATGGAATGTTGAGGTGCAGAACTTAAGCAATTTAGCATTTGAATATAATTCAGATACTTTTTTAGCAGCCAGTTATTAGCCGTTCTTATACTTCCTGTTACATGTTCATTTTATTCTTATCTTATCCGCTGTGCATAGAAATGACCATCATAGCATATTCTGAAAGTAGGAAAAGGGGGTCGTGCATAGTGCCATAAAAAATAATTAAATTCCTTTGATGCTTATTATGGCAGCACTACTGGTGCACTTGAGGCTGCATATACCCAGGCAACTGGCAAGCCCATCTCTCTTTCTGAGCAACAGCTTGTTGACTGCGGTTTTGCATTCAACAATTTCGGATGTAACGGAGGCCTTCCCTCCCAGGCCTTTGAATACATCAAATACAATGGTGGCCTTGACACTGAGGAATCTTACCCTTACGCTGGTGTCAATGGAATCTGCAAGTTCAAGGCTGAGAATGTTGGAGTCAAGGTTTTGGACTCAGTTAACATCACCCTGGTGAGGAAAACCTCATTGTAAATTTCTAGTGTGATCTACAATTAACTACTCTGGGTTAATAGTTTATACTATTTCTGTTGTTGTGGTTAGGGTGCTGAGGATGAACTGAAGGATGCTGTTGGTCTGGTTCGTCCAGTTAGTGTTGCCTTTGAGGTGATCGATGGTTTCAGGCTGTACAAGAGCGGCGTTTACACTAGTGACCACTGTGGAACTACTCCGATGGTCAGTTACAGTAGCCTTGTGTCATCAACCTACGATTTATCTATGGTTTGCTCATGTAGAGTTTAACTATGAATTGCTCCTTCCTGTCATACTAGGACTTCTTGTCATCCTGCTGTTATGATCTGAATATGAATTCTTTTGCTTTGCTAGGATGTGAACCACGCTGTTCTGGCTGTTGGCTATGGTGTCGAAAATGGTGTCCCCTACTGGCTCATCAAGAACTCATGGGGCGCTGACTGGGGTGATGAGGGTTACTTCAAGATGGAAATGGGCAAGAACATGTGCGGTGAGTATTCCATACATTTCCTCGCCACAAAAGGACAAGAGATCTCGTGTTTCAGGATATGGTGCACTAGCACTGGTGACACGATACTGACTTGGACTCTCAACGATGCAGGTGTTGCTACGTGTGCATCCTACCCTGTTGTCGCATGATGCCCTTACGAATTGTTGCCTAGTCTGTTTGGCATCAATAATGCATGTTTAGCCTGAGCTCGGTGATGGTTATACAGAACGGAAACTCTGTTGTGAATAGAAAATAGTGAAAGGAAGGAATTAGCCCCCTGCTTGTACGTCTCCCCCGTTTGGTTGTGTAGGTAGATTGTCAGTTGGGGTTCCAAAATACTCATACGTGTGTATGGCATTTTATTTATGAAACAAAATACACATTAATCATGATGATGGTGCAGCTTGGGACATTTTACATAAAATAATGTACCATATGCAGATTATAAATTATTATGTAATGTTCTCATGTTCATGTCTCTGAGTTATCTTTTTTTTGGTTTAGATCGTGATTAGATGCCCGCACATATTCTATTGTATTGAAGTCTTTATCTCTCTTTCTTTTATATCTTTTGATAGGTCTAAACAATTAAAATCTAGATATATAGGTTCAATGTAGTAGTTCCTTTTTTTTATGGAACAGGAGGGGTTCCCCCCTACTGGAATTTTATTATATAAAGGATGTACAGCAGTCCAGACCATAAGGTCACGATACAAAAAAAAAAAAAAAAAAAAAAAAAAAAAAAAAAAAAAAAAAAAAAAAAAAAATCATAAAGATTACACATAACTAACTGACTATCCATTGATCTGAAAAGGGTTAGTAATGGTCTTTGGCCCTTAGCTTAACTAACGCCAATTCTTTCTTGAAGATGAATTTACATTGAGCCACCGAATCCTAAATATTTCTGAAAATAGCATCATTTTTGGCTGCCCAAATTGCCCAACACATGGATATGATGATCTCCATAAAGAACGGTCGCTGGATGTGGTCTTTGAAATCAGTGATAGTTCTGAAGATGTCACCCTGGATCAAATGAGCTAGTCCAAGGGTATTCCAACACGACATTGAGAAAGGGCACTGGAAAAATAAGTGCATGAGTGATTCCTCAATGTTTAAATGACATAGAGCACAAGTATAGTCATCCAGCACCATAGATTTCCTTTGGACAAGCTCTCTTGTACTAACTTTATCATTGAGAAGCAACCAGAAAAAGAACTTTCGCTTGTGCTGATAGAAGGAGCTCCAGAGCCATCTGAAAGATAAATGAACCTGCGTAGTGCCTGACAAATGAAGGTATGCTGACTTGAAGGTAAATTGACTAGTGCCCCAAATATAAGACCAAGTATATCTGCCTTCCTGAAGATAATAATCATCAAAGGCCGAGAGAAGGATCTGAAATTGTAAGTAAGCTTGCGAGGAAAGTGGTAAGTGAAAGAGATCAGAGCAATCATCAGAGCTGAGAAAGGAGCGTACTGAAATGTGTTTGTTCTTAGCAAAAGAAAAGAGCTCAGGGAATTGAGAGCTCAGTAGACTATCATTCCAAACGTTAACCCAAAAGTGACGGGTGGATCCATCAGTTATCTGGGCCATGGCCAAACCTTTGAAAGTTGTTTGAGATTTTAAGACATCCCTCCACCAGAAAGAACCCTTGTTATTGTTGATAGGGAGAGCACCAGATGGATAGTGGTAGTTCCAAACTTGTGCAGATATTTCATAAGCAAGCTCTCATTCTAGGTTTGCAAATTTAAGACACCAAGACCTCCACATTCTTTTGATAGACAAACCAGATTCCAAGCAGCTTTAGAAGGTTTTTTTTACTGTTTAGATCAGGCCCTCTCCAAAGACAGTGCTTTCTATACTTATCAATTTGCTCAATGACAATTTTTGGAAGACGAAAGATACCCATGGTGAAGGTAGGTAGGACAGTTAGAACTGCATTTGTCATTTGTAGCCTTTCTGCCTGATTTCAGATAAGGTGAAATATCAATGAGCCTTCTTTCACATTTGGATACAATGGGCCAAAAATCAGCTACAATAGGCTTTATTAAAGCAAGGGGCAAACCCAGGTAGGGGAAAGGCAGAGAGCCTTTTGCACAACCAAAAGTCTGAGCAAGCATATTCAATCTTTTATCAGACACATTAATGGGTACCATCATGGATTTCTCATAATTGACTTTAAGTCCAGTTGACTCAGCATAAGAATTCAAAATAGCCTTCAGGAAAAAAAAAAAAATCTCTAGCATCTTCTTTCATAAAGATCAGAGTTGATCGGAATGTAGTAGTTCCTAGTTATACAGAGTGAAAGAAAATAAGTTTTCTTTTAACTTCTACACCTTCCATCTCAAAAAATAATGTCGTTTTAGCTATGAATCTAAATAAATGTTTATCCAAATTTATAGCTAAAACAATATCTTTGGAATCGGAGAGAATAGTTAGTAGTATATTGATACGACCTTTTTATTTGGACATAATATACTAAAACATATTTTTTTTTATTTCAACGCTTCTTCAAACACAAGAAAATTAATTACTATTCTCCTATAAAATTTAATTTAGCTATTTCATATTTATATTTTACATAGACTAATTATTTTGGTATTTTACTCTGCATTCATTCCCCCCCCACACACACACTAACCTTTTTACCCGGGAATCGGTGGAATTCAAATCCCTTCGGACCTTGCTCGACACAGTCCTTACTATGATGCCGATCTCTTAGGATGGACCGAGCGAGACTAAAAGCAAAGAGCATAGTGCTAGAGCCAACAGGCATTAAGGAAAAGAGTGCTATACCCCACCACCACCACCCACCCACCCCGGCACAACCATGATCACTGGCTACTTCACCGGTCATCTATAAACCATCTATTCTTCACCTTAAACTAATGGAAAAATGTCCAAATAGTCATTTATGCAATTTTGAAGGAGGTTTCGCTGACATGTTACATAGGTGATAACATGAGGACGAGCCAGTAAACAATAGAAAAAGTCTAACGTATCAAAAATTGACTATATATATAATCCCTCACTTATAAAACTTGGAGTTATAGCCCTTAAAGCATGTAGTAATGCTCAATGACCCCCATCTGGATAGTTTTGTATGGCTATTTAGACACTATACCATGTCTGAGTACTTATATTTGCAAATGGGTCCCTTTACCCGGCTCCTTTTACCTACTCTTTCTAGGTTGATCCACCGCTCAACATGCAGCACGATATCCTATCTCCTATTCCACCTCCCGGCACTCCTGAACGGCATCAAGCGATATCCTAGCTCCTGTTCCACCTCCCTGCACTCCTCAACGGCATCAAGCTCGCGCACTATGCCTACATAGCTCTCGCTATCTGTCCCTTTCCACATCCTACGTTCAGTATTTGTTTGACCCTTTGGTCTTTTTTTTTTTTTTGAATTTTACCCTTTGGTCTTTTTAGGTAGCCACATGAGGAGAAAGTGAGAAAGAGGGAGAGAATGTAATATAAATGCTATCGGAGATCGATTTATAGGTAGAGCAAACAAGAAAGCACTAAAAAGATGGAGAAAATAATAAAAGACTAATTTTTCATTATATACGATGATATTAGAGAATAACTTTAAATATAAATAGTAGCTAGCTAATTATAACGTAAATAACTAATTAAGGAGGTGTATTATGGAGGGCACAGAATTGCTTGGGGGTGTTGAGATATTCAGAGACAAAAATTTTGTATGTGTCACATCGGATATTATATGGAATGTTACCTGCGGTGGTGTTTGGATACTCATAAAAAAAAACAAATTACAGAACTTGCCAGTTCACCACAAGATGAACTCTTTAAGTATAATTAATCTATCATTAGCACATATTTAGTATAACACCACATTGTCAAATCATAAACTAATCAGACATAATAGATTCATCTCACAAAATAGTCACATTCTGTATAATTAGTTATTTTTATTAGCATTTAATACTACATGAATGTGTCAAAGATTCGATGGGACATGGCAAAACTCTTGTCGTGGGGAAACAAACAATCTATTAATTAATATTCAACAATGTATATAGTTCTCTTATTTGATTGATTTTCGAGTGGACACAAGGCCGGCTGGCATAGCTCTTTGGGTAGCACTCTCGTGATGTGGGTTCGAGCCCCAAGAGTGGCATACATGTGTGTTGTTCTTCTATGATTTTTTCCGAGGTAAAAGAACTACCTTATCTGAGTTACGTGCCCATCTCATGAATTTGTGGTGCAGCTGTGTAGGGGTGAGATATGGGTTTAAGAGTTTTCTTTGTCTACATAAGAAAATTTTCTGAAGACAAAATACTCAGGGCTGTCTAGCCACCATGAATCATTCCGATCGATCTCATAATTTTTAAACTCTCTCATTAATATAGGGATTCCTTCAATTGTGAGGCTCCGAAGGCTCCGAAGAAGATTACTGTTTTGGTGTTTGATGTATTTTTATTTTGTAGAAGTATTTTTTTTGTCTTGTTATTTGTCTTTTATATTATCATTTGCTTTACTTGATCTATATTAGAACTGAGACACTCTTTTCAATGTATTTTGTCAAAGAGCGAGGGCAACAACTTCCAACAAAAGAAAAAACTACGAGCAGGAATGTGAACCAACTACCACGGCGACCTTTTGCGCATTGAGTTGTAAAATTGACAAGTTTGCACATACGAGTATATGTGTGTCCGCCTAATGAGCATTACGAGTAACCAAATTTTGCAGTCCACCGTAGAGTGTAGACACGTCTCGCGCAGCAAGCCCAGGAAGGCTGGAACGCGTGCCTCTTCGTCTCCGGCCGGCTGTTCGATCGGTTCTCATTGCTAAGGCGCCTCTTCGCGTGTGAACCATCGCATCTTTTCACTGCAATTTTTTCACCCCACTAAACCTCTCCATTGTCGACTCTATATATACTACGACAATCCCTCAATCCCCATTCTGCGCTGCTTCATTTCTTCATCTTGGCACCACAGTTGCAGCCCCAACATCAACATCGACGACGCGGACAAACTACACGCGGTAAATCTGTAAGCTTCTTTCACTCTCTTTTTTAAGTCCTAAGAGCTTCCCTTGCTCTGAAACTGCACTCTGTGGAATTCTTTTTAAACAATTAGGAAAACGAAAGTAGATTCTGTAACATTCGATAATTCACAGTCAGTCAGTTTTCAGATAAAAATAAAAATAAAAATTCCATTCATTTCGATGTCATTTGATTGTTTTGAAATGTTGTTTGGTTTATGCGTGCTTCGTCGGATTAATCCGATCACAAATCCTCGATGCCCATGTGCCTGGCTGACATGGTCCCGTAGGCGGCGGAATCACGAAGAGGAATTGCGGCAGTTCGGCTTCGGCCCCAGTCCGCTAGGCTGTCGATCGCCGAGGCTTGCGGCGGAAGCCAGCGCCACCGACTCAAACTCGCGCCGACTTAAACTGCAATTAAGTGAATTAACCGGTTACTTAACTGTAGCTTCCTTGCCGGGAACGGCACATAACAAGCCGGCAGGAGATCTACAAAGCCTGGTCGCCTTGGCATCCATCATGCCTATATTCCCATTTTAATACCTTGCTAATTGCTTCGTTGTTCATTTGCGCGTGTCAGTGAGAGTGGGTAGGTCTCTTTCACCCTGTGGCGTCAAATTTCAAAAGGTTCCAAACCGACTCTGGTTTTCTTGGAAACATTTGATTGGCTCTCCCCCGCTGAATGTGAATTTGTGATGTGACAGCCAGCCACCTCTTGATCTCCCTCCCTCTGCCTTGCCGGCGAAGAAACACAGCTGTGACCGCGACTACTTAATAGGAAGCCATTCAAGCTGCAGAGCCCTCCAAGTTAGCACTAACTTATTTATTTCTTGCGCCGCAATTACCTTTTGTTCTCGATTGGGGGAATCTCGTCTAGTTCTTGTCCATTCTTGTTTGAATTTTGCGGCGACGACTCAGTTTAGGTTGTTACTAGTTTCATCATCAAACCCTCTGAGATAACTTGCTTTTTGAGGAACATCACAAATAACCAATATTAAGAGAACTCTCTTGAATCTTGATGACAATATTAACATAAAGATCTGTAGGAAATTGACGGTTTTTTATGATACCCTTCTTCGTTCTTGGCAGGGACTGTGACCTCCTGATTTTAAGCTGCCAAGATATAAAGATCACTTATTGCCGGCGCAAGTTCAGTTACCAGTAGAATCATCATGATGTCAAGAAACGTGTGGTCCGTGTTGATGATTCTGATATGCATCTTGGTTTGCCCTGTGAGGATCCGTGGATTCTCATGGAACATCTTCTCCTCCTCCTCGCCTGCGCCCACGGGCGGCGGCGAACGCGCTGCGGTGATGGAGCTTGACGGCGCGGTGGCCGACTTCGCCCTGGACGGAGCCAACGACCCCAGAGGGCTCAAGCTGCTGGAGAACGCGCGGAACAAGCTCGCCGGGCCGAGGAGCTGCTGGCAGGAGGCGTACCGGAAGCTGTTCGCAAGCTGCGGCGAGATCATGGCCGACAAGGAGAAGCAGTCGCGCCTGGCGTGGCACCTGAGCAGCTGCTTCCAGGAGGACTCGGGGCGGCCGCCCTTCCCGTCCTGCGCGGAGGGCTCCAAGATGGTGCACTGCCGCACGCGGCTCAGCGAATCCGAAGGCAAGGTCTTCCTCGAATTCTTCTTGGAGACCAACACCCTGTGCCACCAATTGCAGTAAGTTCAGTTTTTTCTCCTGGCATTCAATTGCAGATGATATGTTTTCTGTACTGAACATTTTTTAAACGCAATTCTCTGACATGAACCTCACGCTTTTTTTTTGTGTGTGTCTTCGTTTGATTTGTGTGCTCAGGGCTGAAGCTTTCAAGCACAACACTGAGAGACTCGTCAATGACCTGACAAGGACATCCAAGTCGGCTGAGGAGAAGCTCGAGGTGATCGAGGAGAGGTCAGATCAGATCATCAAAGAGTCTATCGAAGTTAAGAACACACTGTCATCGATCGAAGCGCAAGCCGACAACCTAGCGGAGGGAACAAAGCACGTCGGGGAGCAGATTAACGATGTGCTGGTTCACTCGAAGTCAGTCTTCGAGAAGTCCAAGGAGATCGCCACTGCTCAGGTAGAACTGAGTAAAGGGCAAATGGAGATGAGGGAGCAGATTGAGGCTGCTACGGCGCGTGCTGAGCAGTCATATCAAAGACTAGGAAATGGGATGGATAAACTAAAAGAAGAGACTGGATATATGAAAAGCGAAATTAAAAGTGTTGGTGACTCGATATCTTCAAAGATGCATGATTTGCAGAGAACTGCGGATGACATTTCGAGTGTTGCTGGCAAGTCATTGGAGAATCAGAAGCAACTGTTGAATGGACAGACCCAGGCCATGGATGGACTGAATAAGCTCCATAGCTTTCAAGCAGAAGCTCTTGAAGAAAGCAGGTATTATTGTATTTATACGTACCGTTCATTTTGTATTGTTCCTGAATATCGACAGATTCTTTCTACATTCCTATTAGATAGAAAAGAAAGGTATTGATTAAGTTATCAATGGCAGGGAAACAGTTCAGAAGCTTGCACAGTTTGGCCAGCGTCAGAAGGAGGAGCTACTGTCCCGGCAAGAACAAATCCGGCAAGCTCATGAGCATCTCATCCAAAATTCTCACTCCATACTGGAAGCACAGGTTCTTATCTCATTTTTAAAAAATAATAATATATGACTAACTTTACATGTTTGCTTATATTTACTGAACCTTTTCGTATATATATACACAGGAAGAGTTCAGAGCGAAGCAGGCTAACATTTTCGCTGCTCTGGACAAGCTGTACATCCTGCACAATGCCATTCTAGCTGAGTCTCGCTTCATCAAGGCCTTCTTCTTCTATTGCTGCATTGTGTTCCTCATCTACATGCTCACCAGCGCAAAGCAAACGTTCAGCATCAGGGGCCAGCTCTACTTTGGTATGATTTCACTGCAGAAACTGAAAACTCATCATCATCATCATCAATTAAATTTGAATGCCCCCGATTTGGCTAACATTTTGTTTGCTCCGGCAGGCCTGTGCATTACGCTTTCTGTTGGAGATTGGGCTGATCAAAATCGGCGCCGACGACTTCAACAAGCAGTTCTGGGTCATGTCCAAGGTGTTCTTGGTCAGAATGGCGTTCCTCGGCGCCGCCACTGTTCAGATCCTGCACTCCATATTCACCTACAGGTATGTCTGCTGTACGCAATGCCAAATCTACACGCTCATGGACTTGCCTTCGCAGCAATTTTAACTTATTCATTCCTTCAGGGACTACGAAATGCTGAACCACGGGCTGCTCCAGACGCTGGTCGAGAAGGTCCGGGCGCTGGAGGAGAACGCCGGCGGGAAGGCGCTGTCGTCGTACGGCTGGGAGGCGGAGGAGGAGGAGAGCCTGAGGGACTACTCGTGGGTCTTCGACGAGCTGGACGGACGAGGTGGACAGCAAGATGGACCCACCATACGTCCGGCCGCCGGAGCGGTCGCTTCCAGCACGAAGGCGCAGCGAGGTCGTTCTGGAGGAGGAGATCGGCGAGAACTCCCTCACGGCGTCGGTCTCCCGGAAATACAATCTGCGGCCGCGGAAATAGGCAGCGGTCTGGTTTTTTTTTTTTGAGTTCGGAAGGAGCTGTTTTGAGTGCCGCGTTTCAGATGTTGACGAAAATTTAAGTTTACACGATGTTCTAGCATATATTTTGATGAAGCTATACGATTGTGTGATAAACTGACTCTGCAAAAATCTTGTGCATTGTCTAGCATTTTGCGATTTTCCTTCTGATTATTATTCAGAAAGATGTGGTAGTATTGTTTTTCTTTTTATTTTTATATTTTCTTGAGAAGGAATTTTTTCCTTCTTATATATTATATAATATGGAAGATGCGATAGTTCAGCCTTGAATGGGAAAAATAGAAAAGGTCTATTTTTCCTCTCACAATTTTCGCGAAAGTTCGATTTTCTTCTCTGAACTCTAAAACCGGATAAAGAATCTCGCTCAACTTTTCAAACCATACGATTTACCTCCCTAGAATGGTCTTGACAGTGGTTTTACTACGTGTGACAGTGGTTTTGTCTTTTTCTTCTTTATTTATTTTGGCTGAATTTTTAAAAAATCATAGTAAATCACCAAAAAAAAATCAAAAAATAGAAAATCTAATTTTGTTAGACTCGACATAAGTAGATTTACACGTTGGATATATAATATGGTATGCTTTAGTACAAAAAGTCTTTTTTTATTTTTTTACCAATCTTTTTATTTATTTTAAAATTTCTTTTAGAATCCACATGAGTAAGTCTTAACAATGAGTATATAATATGATATGCTTTAGTTCAACAATATAATTATAGAAACTATAGTTATAAATTATTTTAGTTAATTATAGAAAAAACATAAACAAAAACTACAATAAGAACTTTGTACTAAAGTATACCATATTATATGTTTATTTGTAGATCTACTCATACGGAGTCTAAATAATTTTAATTTTCCATTTTATGATTTTTTATGATTTACTATAATTTTTTAAAGATTTAGCTAAAATAAATAAAAAAGAAAAAGACTAGTAAAAACTTTGTACTAAATCATACCATATTATATATTAACTATATACATATATTCATGTGGGGTCCAACAACATTAGATTTTTTTATTTTATGACTTTTTTATGATTTAATATGATTTTTAAAAAATCAGCCAATATAAATAAAAAAGAAAAGGACAAAACCCTGTCATTGTATTAAAACCACCATCGAAACCACTCCAGGGAGATAAAGCGTATGGTTTGAAAAGTCAAGAAAGGTTGCTTATTCGATTTTAAAGTTTAGGAAGAAAAAATAGACTTTCGTAAAAGTTGGAGGAGAATATGTGGACTTTTAAAAAAAATGTAAATATGCCAAAAAAGGCCCGGACTAATATCTTTTGGGGGACTGGATTTGATGGCCCAGCTTGTGGAATGGAGGGGAAAGCCGAGTTTCATCTGGGCCCTGTTTGCTATTCCTAGTGAGGCCTGTTACGCCTGTACAGTCCACCGGTATTTCTACTATTAAGTTTACGTCCGTGTCATCGTAATAACCGAGAAATAATAAACAGAAACATACTACCACCGCTGCTGCTGTGCCAACTGAAAATTCAACCGAACCGGTCAAAAAGGTTGACCCACGCCACACCACACACTGCAAGCTGAACTGAAGAACTGAGCCATCAATCACACTTTACGCAGGTACATTTCCCAGTTCCCACACGTTTTCACCGATCATACCAACGTTATACGTGCACGTCTTGAGTTGCTGGCGCGAGACGAGACGAAACGGCACGGGCAGCGGTTCCTGTTCGCCCCCGCCAGTCGGCAGCCGCCACCTCGCGCCTGGTCCCCTGGCCACGTGGTGCCGCCGTTCCTGGAGCGCGCACGGCGCGTGTCCTGGCGGAGGGGCGAGCCCTCCAGCCCGGGAGGGCAACGGCCGCGCACGCGCCGTGAGGAGGGTGCGTGCAAACAGTTTCGTACTTTTTGCCCTTGAAAGAAACCGTTACTATTGCTCCAGGACTCTTCCAGGTTCTGAGCTCCAGAGAGAGAGAAAAAAAACATACTCCAATAATAAGAATACTATAAAAAATAATAGTTTCCTTGAAAATAATAACTATAAAGGCTTAAAACATATCAATACATACCAAATAAGAATACTATATATAAATCTATATAAATAATATAATCCATATCTATATCTCTAATATTAAAGAAATAAAATTTTTCTCCACCCATTTTTAGTCCATCTCCCCCTAACTACTGGTATAATAAAAAGTTTATTCGGTCTTGACTTATATAACCCATGAATATATATGTTAAAATAGTTCAGGTCAATACGATATGAAATCCGGTTCTAAGACATATATATTGGTCTTGTATACGACCTAGACTCATAAAGTGTAAAATTAGAACTACTCCTGTTTTGCGATGATACAAAGTCTGATTCGAATATGAATTAGGTTCCGTTACAACACAATTTTTTACTATAGAAAGCGATATCGTTCGTGTTGGCAATGGGCAGGTCATGTATTGCAGTCATGTTCATCGAGTTCCAACATCCTTTTTTCACCGTGGAAACTGGAAAGCAATACCGTCCATGTTTGTGTCCTTTGTGAAATTAAGTTGCCGCGTTAGCTTTTTTTTTTCTTTTCCGTTTCCACTTTCTCGAATTCAGTTCCATGACTTTTTTTCTTTGCCTCCTGATTTTTTATAAACAAAAAAAAACTGAAAAAAAATACCAAAAAATAAAGATAATATAATGTGCCTTTGACCTTTTTATCATTTACTAATAAATATATTTTGTCACTAAGTTATTGATATAAATTTGGTTAGGAATAAAATTTGTTACCTTTTCCCGTTTCCACTTTCCCCAATTCAGTTTCGTGACCTTTTTCTTTGTCTCCTGATTTTCTTATAAACAGAAAAATAAAGATAATATTATGTGTCATTGATCTCTTTATCATTTCTTAATAAATATATTTTGCCACTAAGTTATTGATGTAATTTTGATTAGGAATAAAATTTGTTATTATTTAGGATCATGATGAGCCTATGATCCACATAATCAACCCGGACTCATGATCCCTGCTCTTAACTCGGATCTAGCAATGATATAGAGTCCGATTCCATTGCAACTCACGGGCACGTTTGCTAGTAGTATTAAAGAAGCTAGACTTTTTATTCATTGATTCGATAGACCAAGTCTCTTCTCTTATGTGCTTTGATAAGCTAGAGTAGTGTGTCTAAGAATAGTACAAAGTTTAATTGTAAAACAACACGGTTTCACAAAATTCTATGTCTGTATGAGTTAAGTGTGATATAGAGGTCGGATTTGACATACACGATGCAATCATCGATAAAAACCTCTACTCATACGAGTTAGAGCGGAACATGTTTGAACAAACATGAAGTTTGATTTCCAGTTGAATTGAAACGTATGAGGTGATCACTAAATAAATATCCAGCCACAAGTCATCCAAGTAACCATGCAACAACCTGAATGTCTCGTGCACGTGTATGTTTTCTAGATACAATTTTATATATTTTATCAGAATTATAATAGGCTGACTCTGATTAAACTTAAAAATTATCCTTTTTAGAATTTAGAACAAAGGTAGTACTATCCTCTTTGTTTTGAGATTTAGGTCTTCCACCTTGTGACAGAAAAAAAAAAAATCTTGCAGGAACCTTCTATTCACACGTCATTACGTCACACAGCAATATCGACCAACAATTAATTAGCATATAGAGTAGTTTAAAACCGTGGTTTGTGATGATTGGGTTCAGTAGGTGGCGATCGATTCGTTATCTGACTTTCTGTTTTTTTAGATAAAAAATAAATACTATCTAGAAAGGAGCAAACAGGACAATTCTTTTAAAAGAGAGAGGGAGACAAATATAATTGAGGTGACGACCACAACAGGTAGGTGGGCACTGTCAGTGTGATGGCGAATTTTGCCGGCCGAATCTCCAGACCATCTGCAACTGCCTATAGGAGCTTGCCGGAGTGCAGGAACAGCAGACTAGAAAATGGCCGCCACGCCACTCCACACTATCCTGGTTTTCTAGAGCTAGTGGAGTAGCTGTAGCTCATTCTAGAAAGTGTTTTATTCTAGGTACATATTTCGCTTCTTCATTGCTTCTATCGGCATGATAATGGCGTATTGGCATCACATCGAGTATCATTAGCTGTGGGCTGTGGCCAGGGGACATGAATGGAGAAGGTTTCGGATAGGGCAAACTGTATTTAACAAAGACATGTCTCGGTTTGTCCAATGACTTTAGGCGTAAAGCAGTCACAGTAACACCACCATGGATGTCTCATATACCCAATTCAGTTTGGATAAAAAGGTCGTTTAGCCGACTAGGCGTCTAGCTGACAATCCTAGCACCTTTCAACTGCACCATCGATAAGATTGACCTGTTTTTGTCCGGACAAATTTTACTATGTTATTTATGATTTGACGACGGAGTAGGTCGCAAAATCAGCGAAACATTGGGTGTCAAAAATTCAATTGCAATGATTCAATATATGGCAATTTATAGGAGAGATAGGGCCAAAGCTCGTCCAACTCAAGCACTTCCGTGAACTCGAGCTTTACACATGCTTTATTATTTAATTGAGTTGATAAACTTTATGGAGCTAACGTTAAGACCATCCAAACAAAATTTTGGTGTCAAATTTTAAAGTTTAATTAAATAGGACAAAAGATTATTACATTTATTTATGGATCTAATAAGTATCATTATATTAACTTCATTGTATATAGTTTTATAGAACTCTTATCCTTATTGGATATAAATATTTAATTTTTTCTATAAATAAATTAATTAAATTAGAATCAGATATGCTCAAGTATATTATTTATGATATCTAATAAATATTATTATATTTGTTAGACATTTGTTATAGTTTTATAAATATTTGTCTTATAACTAGATTTAAATGTTAATGATATTAGGTTTTAAATCTAATTAACTTTAGAAAATTTTAATTATTTTGAAAAATTCAGAATACATTGTAACACAGGTATATTCAGCAATCATATAATACAATTCTTTTTTTATAAAAAATACTAGAATCTTATCTTAAAAGGCTAACAGAATTCAGAACCAGCAAAAACCGAAGTGAGAGTTAACGGCCAAAACTCCGGCAACACGATAGAAGATTCCTGGGGAGGGGCAGTTTCGGCATTTCGGAAGCCAGCCGCCTTCCTATAATTAGCGAGGAGGGTCCCAGATTCTTTCTCTTCACGCACACGCAACCCGATTTAATACGCGAGGAGGACAGATTTCCCCATTTCCATTGCTTTCTCCTCGCTCTCCCTTCCCACTGGCAGCGCGCTCACCAAATTCCCCTGCTTGATCGCGCCGAGCTCATTTTCGGCGTTAAATTCGTGTACTCTGCAGCTTTGATTTTCCCCGATTTCTGCTGTTTGCACCGCCGAGTTGTTTTGCCCGATTTAATTCGCCGACTCCACCTCACTGAGACCAAATCTTGGCATCGGATTCTGTGCTGCCTTCGTCGACGTCAATCCCGTCTGGTTTCGGCGCGGAATTCAGTTCCAATTCCGAACCGCTAGCAGATTCGTTCTACCTTTAAGAGGCTTTCAGTTCGGGCGCGGCAGAGGCATCCCCGATTCCAGCGATGTCGTTGTCCGCGATTTCCCTGTACACGAGTCCGCCGGGCGCGGTCTACTCCTCGGAGTTCGACCCGACCTCCCGTGGCTCGTCGCCGTGCACCACCGCTGCGCCCCCCCGCCGGCTGCCTCGCACCGCTTGCCCTCCGGCGGCGGTGGCCTGTCTTGCCTCTTCTCCTCGCCGGCAGCTGCGGCCGCGCCGCCCCGCAACCCGGCTCATGACGACCTCGGCGCGCTATGGCACGACAGATCCGACGACCTGAGCGTCGCCGGCGGCGGGGCGGGTACTCCTACTCGCACTCCCACTCGTCTTCACCGCTCAAGCGGCGGGACCTGCACCACCACCACCACCACCACAGCCCCGTGTCGGTGTTCCAGGGGCCGTCCACCTCTTCACCATCCCGGAGCCCGCCGGCTTCTTGGCTCGCCGCCCGCGACCGCGACCGCCTCTTCGCTGGCTTCGTGCGCAACGCGCTCGGCTCCTGCGTTGACTACGCGCCGCCCACCAGCCCTCGCCCGGAGCTCGGCGCTGGCGAGCTCGCGTTCGAGCTCGACGAGAACCTCGCGGAGGCTAGCCCTGCCTGCGAGCCGTACGCCCGGGAGCTGCTCGCCAGTGCCCAGGATCGCCACCGCATCTTCCACGAGGAGCTGGTCGTGAAGGCCTTCTTGGAGGCCGAGAAGGCTCACCGTGGCCAGGTAAATCACAAATTCCATCCTCTAGTTGAATTGTCTGTTACTGAATATAGTCTGTGCATTGGTTACTGAATCTTGTTTCATCTTTTGTTCTGTGGTTAGACGCGGGCGAGTGGTGATCCATACTTGCAACATTGTGTGGAGACAGCTGTGCTACTTGCCAAGATCGGTGCAAATGCAACAGTTGTCTCGGCTGGGCTTCTGCACGACACCATTGATGATTCATTCATTGACTATGATCACATATTCCATATGTTTGGTGCTGGGGTTGCCGATCTCGTGGAAGGGGTATGCGTTCCTTTTCCCTTGGATCTTGATAAGTTTTTCCTGTGTGTATCTTCTAGTTGTTGGTTGAACCAATTGCAATTATTTGATCCAATTATGATCTACTCCCTATATATATCTTTTTAAGTCAATGATCATGTGGCGCTTTCATATAACCTGTACTATCTTATATAATCACCTAATGAAAAAGTATCCATTTGGATCAACCCAATGTGTGACTTTTGCGGTATAGTATGAGTTGTTTAGCTGACAATTGTATCACATTGTTTAGTCTCTTTCTTAATAGTTCTTTATTTCTTTCCACAACCACAACTTGCAATATAATTTATCAATATCTTCTCGGTTGCCTGCATTCTTCTTTTTGACATGTCTGTTTTGAAAATTCATTTTTATTTGGTTTTATCCATCATTGGTTCTAAAGTTGTTCCATTCTCATGCTAGCTCCATTGTCCTTATAGTTTTTGTCTGTCCTTTTCAGGTTTCCAAGTTGAGCCACCTTAGCAAACTTGCTCGTGATAACAACACAGCAAGCAAAACAGTTGAAGCGGATCGCTTGCATACGATGCTTCTTGCAATGGCAGATGCACGTGCTGTTCTAATAAAACTTGCAGATCGCCTGCATAACATGAAGCACCTTAGAAGCTTTGCCTTTGGTCAAACAACAAAGATTTGCTAAGGAGACAATGGAAATTTTTGTGCCTTTAGCTAACAGACTAGGGATTGCTAGCTGGAAAGACCAGCTGGAGAATCTTTGTTTCAAGCATTTGAATCCAGAAGAGCACAATGAGTTGTCATCCAAACTTACAGAATCCTTTGATGAAGAGCTAATTACATCTGCTGTGGATAAACTAGATAAAGGTCTGAGGGATGCTGGTATCTCATATCACAGCCTTTCTGGGAGGCACAAGAGCCTATACAGTATTCATTCCAAAATGCTAAAGTATGTCATAACTATCCTTTTGCAATGATTCAGTTAAAGCATTCTTTTATGCATCTCCACTAACACAATTTAGTAAAATCATCAGGAAGAACCTGACAATGGAGGAGATCCATGATATACATGGCCTGCGTCTTGTGGTTGAGAACGAAAAAGATTGTTATGAAGCCCTTTGTGTTGTTCATAAACTATGGCCTCGAGTTATTGGTCGATTCAAGGATTACATATCACGTCCAAAATTAAATGGGTAAGCGAAGATGCAATTCAGTACCCCCATTCATTGCTCCTGCAAGACCTTGCACTTATTTGTTCGTTGTAGGTATCGGTCACTGCACACTGTTGTCATGAGTGAAGGCATCCACCCATTCGAAGTTCAGATCCGCACAAAGGAGATGCATCTGCAGGCTGAGTATGGATTCGCTGCACACTGGAGGTACAAGGAAGGCACTTCCAGGCACTCATTCGTGCTCCAAATGGTGGAATGGGCAAGATGGGTCCTTACATGGCAATGCGAAGCAATGAACAAAGAACAGACTGCCTCCCTAGGCAATGATGATACTTTGACGCCACCATGCCCATTTCCCTTGCATTCAGAGGATTGCCCTTACTCGTATACCCGCCAGTGCAACCACGACGGACCATTATTTGTCATCCTCCTGGAGCATGACAAGGTTAGCCCAGTTCTGATTAATCACGCACTTGGCTCATTGCATGTTTATGTCTGATTCAGTTATCTGATGAAGTTTGTGGTGTCATTTCAGATGTCTGTCCAGGAATTCCCGGCAAACTCAACAGTAATGGATCTCATGGACCGTGTCGGCGCCAACAGCTCAAGATGGAGCCCCTACAGCATTCCCATGAAGGAAGATCTGCGGCCGAGGGTGAACCATGAGCCCATATGCGACCCAAACCGGAAGCTCAACATGGGGGATGTGGTGGAGCTGACGCCGGCCCTGCCTCGCAAGTCCCTCAGCGGGTACAGGGAAGAGATCCAGCGCATGTATGACCGCGGTGGCTTTGCGCTTTCAACCCGCGGTGGCGGCTCGAGACGCTGCTGACAGTAGTAGCAATACGATGTTGTTGACCTTTTTCTACCATTGTACCACCATTCAATTCGTTGTAAATATATATAGTAGCAGGTAGGTCTTGCAGCCGGGTGGGTTCTGAAATCTGTTGTTAGCCTGGGTGCTTGTTGCACCCTGTCCTGAACCCCAGATGCTGCAATTGTGTATAAAAGTAGCACGCTTTGTAAGCTGTTCAAGTTCGTTCCAGCTATCCCAAGATTTTTGGAGAAAGAGCTGTAGTTGCATCTGCAATTCTTCTGCATCACCTGCTGTCTGTCCATGTTGGATGATGACTAGATCCTGTGATGTGATGCTACGCCAAATGGGCGGCTTCTTTGCGCGAAGCCGTGACATCATCAGGCTTTGCCGGTGGTCATGTCTCCACGGCGTCCAGGCACGGGCTGTGTGGACCAGAATCTAGCGGCGTCCGCTTTCAGGTGAGGTGTAAGTTTCTGGAAGAATCTTCCAGTCGGGGCGAGCACGGAGGAAGAAGGAACGCAGCTCCGGTGTGATTGGGATCTCGCTTTTGGCCGTCCAGTCCCCAGTGCCTGAATCTCCGGTCGTGGGCGCCACCGCTGTACGCGTGGTTTGCCTCCGTCTGCCGCGAACGGTTGGTGCCTGGCGGCAGGCCGGCGGCAGCGACGGCCTGGTCCTGCATTGAACGGGCGATGCCACCGCTGGCGCTGTTGCTCACGGCTCTGCCGAATCCTACCGGCAGCGTGGACTCGCGACGTGACGTTCTGGAAATTCTAGTGACAGTTACGCTCGTCCGTGTGGTGTTAGCGCAGAGTAATCACTCTCAGCTAGTCCTTGTTTGAACATCAAGCTCTCCATCAGTGATTCATCACTCTCACTAAATTTGTGAACTTGGTGTGATTAAATTTCGGTAAAAAAATCTTTTCGTCGGTGCCTTAGTTTTAATTAACTTGTTCCGGAAGTATCCTCCGTAAGAAGATGAACTATTGGACAATATTTACCACAAACAAACGAAGTCTTGTAAGTTTTTCCACTCTCTTCTCCATCACAAATTTGTTGCCGCATATAAATGGAGTATTAAATGTTAAATGAAAAAAAATAAATAATTATATAGTTTTATTGTAAATCACGAGACGAATCTTTTTGAACCTAGTTGGTCTAATTGGACAATATTTACCAAATAAAAACGATTGGATAACCGTCCAAAAATTTATTAAATCACTAACTGAACATCAAGCTCTCCATCAGTGATTCATCAGTCTCACTAAATTTGTGAACTTGGTGTGATCCGATTTCGGTCAAATCTTTTCGTCGGTGCCTTAACCTTAATTAACTTGTTCCGGAAGTATCCTCCGTAAGAAGATGAACTATATGTACTACAAGTCAGCGGATAAGAAGGAAGCTGTCCGCAACCGCCGCTTGCCAGGTTGCCCATACCGGCAACAGGCTACAGTTGAAGCGTGAACGTCTGTCTACTCGTAGCTTCTACTAGTTCGCCCACGTCTCCTCCACGTGGGGGCGCAGAGAACGGGCACGGCCGCGATGGCGAACTCGGCGCGAGATCGTGGCCACGTTCGTCGGCCCGGTGGAGCGACGTGGACGTGGACCCGATGCCGAAAAAGATTTGCCGGGTTTGGTTTGTCGCGTGCCAGTCGAGGGAAACTCGTGGGAAAGCCGCCGGCGCGCGCGACGCAGCCAAGTGCCAAGCTCGCCGTCTCTATCGGCTGTTGCGCTTTGCAGGCCTGGCTGGATAGATGTCCGATGGAAAGGCTTCGTACTCCTTCCTACACGGTGCAGAATCGTACTGTGCATACATGGAAGTTTTGGTTAGGTCAGCGGAGGCGCGATCGATAGTCACTATACAACTTTTCTGGCAACGTGCAGGGTAGGACGCCGAACCTACCATTCTTGAACTCAAAACTGTATCCTAGTGTCTTGAAGATCTCGTATCAGAACTGAAAAAAAAAGGAGGTACAAGTCTGAAATGGATGCATCCTGACCGAATATCATGATTCAAGTACTTCTTCTACTTCTGGAGCAAACAGAAGAAAAATTGAAGAAATATAACTCCAGGTTGCAACGAGGAGCTGAAAATTGAAATCATGCCAGATGGGCCTGGGGAGATCAGGACAGTGTGGTATCTGGACAATTGTTGGGCCCAAATCCCAGTCCTCCTTATGGGCCTCAGGAATGTGCCATAACTAACCAGGCCTGGGTTGGTCGGAGCCCATTCCTTGGTACTGGAATTCCGCCGATATTTGATCCTCCCCAAACCCACCGGAGTAGTAGTGCCTCTTCCCACTTCGCTCGTGATTCCTGAACCGCTCTGCCTCGTGCTCGTCCCATCTCTTGCATCTGGCCTCGGCGCCGCGCGACCTCGAGGTGAACCCCATCTGCTCTGCTCTGCTCTCTCTCTCTCTCTCTGCTCTCATACGAGATCTGATTTGTTCCTTATGGTTCTACGAAATTCTCGAATCAGACCCGCCAGATGCGGATATTCAGATCTGAGATTTAGTAGTAGCATCTTCTTTTTCCCTTTCCTATAGCAATTAGGAAGTTTCCACATTTATGGTCTGCAAATTGAACCTAATGGCGTGATATCCTAGCGTTGGTCATAGGTAGCTAAGTATTTTTCTTATTGGCATTACTGTTGCGTTAGAAGTTTTTGCCAATTTCAGTTCTAGTAGAGACAGAATCTAAGATTTTGCCAATTTCAGTTCTCGTAGGGACGGAATCTAAGATTTTGCCAATTCCAGTTCTCGTAGAGACGGAATCTAGTCGTATTTGTTCTCTACTGCTTCCTGTTTTTTCAGGAAAATATGAATGGAAATTTATATTCTGCTTATGTTTTTGTTTTCTCTACCAGGCAGGTAGGAGCGTAGCCTAAGGTCGTAAGATTTGGGCGCCCCAGTTTCAGCCCATTTGCTAGATGCCTCCCCACAAGATTGAAACCGGGCACCAGGATGTGGTGCACGATGTAGCCATGGATTACTACGGGAAGCGCATCGCGACGGCCTCCTCGGACAACACCATAAAGATCGTCGGCGTCAGTGGCACCTGGCACCAGCAGCTGGCCACCTTGAGCGGGCACCAGGGACCGGTCTGGCAGGTCGCGTGGGCTCACCCCAAGTTTGGCTCCATGCTCGCATCCTGTGGCTACGATGGCTGTGTGATCATATGGAAGGAAGGGGGCAGGCCTGAAGAGTGGGTTCAGGCTCATACATTCACCGAGCACAAGTCCTCCGTAAACTCCATTGCTTGGGCGCCTCATGAGCTTGGGCTATGCTTGGCGTGCGGTTCTTCTGATGGGAACATTTCGGTGTTTACTGCGCGTGCTGATGGAGTTTGGGACACAACACGCATTGATCAGGCGCATCCAGTGGGGGTGACTTCAGTGTCTTGGGCTCCAGCAATGGCCCCTGGCGCTCTGATCACTGCTGGACCTTCTGGTCAGTTTGAGTATGTCCAGAAACTTGCATCTGGTGGCTGTGACAACACTGTTAAAGTATGGAAGCTGCAGAATGGAAGTTGGAGGATGGATTGCTTCCCTGCCCTCCAGATGCACAAGGACTGGGTGAGGGATGTGGCCTGGGCTCCAAACCTTGGCCTTCCAAAGTCTACCATTGCCAGTGCATCTCAGGATGGAACTGTTGTGATCTGGACTGAGGCGAAGGAAGGTGAACAATGGGTAGGCAGGATTTTGCATGACTTCAAAACCCCTGTGTGGAGGCTATCATGGTCGCTTACTGGGAATATTCTGGCTGCTTCTGATGGTAATAACAATGTGACTTTGTGGAAGGAGGCTGTTGATGGTGAGTGGCAGCAAGTGACGACTGTTGAACCATAAGTGCTTGTATTGCCTGCTGTTGCCATAGTATTGGGATTCTTGATCATTTTCTATTTTGCTGTATGGTATTCATAGTTTCAAAGATATTGCTCTTCACTAACATCAGAGGCTCAGAGCACTTTCTTCCTTTCCTCCCTTTCTTTATGCACCGTATGCTACTGTATGTCTCTGTTAACGCATACTTTGCTAGGCAAACATGACAATCTGTATTATCTTTTACTGGAATGGAAGTGGAAATTCAGGGGTTTTTTGCACTGATTTTTGAGATTGAAACAGCATGTCTTGTGGCGTATATCATGTTTTTAAGTCTTGTGTAACACCAGATCCCAACCATTGTTAAGCTCTGAGTTTGTATGAGATCAAATTTCTTGTTTCTTGGCTAGAAAGAGAAAACCATTTTGATTACTTGGACATGCTCATTCATATCTGATAGAGGTTTTTCTTTTAACGTGGAATATACAATATCTAGAACTTATGGTTCTTTTTATTTTGTTTGAAAAAGATGGCAGTGACAGGGTTATTTATTTTTTTTTTTGCTTATTTTCTGTAATTGAGAAAACCAAACAAACTTTCCTAGGTTTTTGCTTGGTTGCTTAGTGCGTTCTTTTTATTTTGTTTGAAAGAGATGGCAGGAGTTATGCTTTTCAAAAAAGAGAGTGCTTTTCAAAAAGGAGAGTTCTGTATAAAACAAACAAACGCCCTGTTCACTTGCCTTAAGTTGTTCTTCTCAGCCGGGGGGCACTACTTCAGCCGGGGCACACACACAGGCACCTCGCCCGCCCAAAACACACATGTGAGATATCAAAGGGCTACCCCGCAATGACCAAAGCTCCTCTTTAGCTCTTGATTCACATTTTCAGCATATCGTCTGCCCTCCATTACTAGTTTGCACTTGTTATTACTGTGTACTGTAATTAGCCGTATGTGTCCACGATAGGAAACGATAGTGTAAAATGCAAACTACAAATTGCCTATTGATGACCTGCCACAAAATTTTCACCAAGGAACTGAAACAAGTGAAGAACACGAACTGGATTACAAGATGTGGATGCTGGAAAGCGGCAGTGATATCTTAACTGACGAAAATGAAAAGACAGCAGTAGCATCCGCTACCAAACAGACCAACAACTATTTTTTTTTTTTAAAAAAAAAACAGACCAACAACTGCAGTCCCCTTAGCGGCTCAGCCATACCCACCAGGCGCGCAAACATGGCGTCGTCACCGTCCCCGCGCCCCACATCCAGGCTCCGGAGGCCTCCGGCCTCCCCCGCGTCCTGCTCCTTTTCGGCTGTCTCCCTGCGCGGCCTCGTCTCGCTCTCCAACGCCTCTAGGGTTCTCTGTGTCTCCTTCCGGCAGCAAGGGCCGCTGGCGTCGACCTTCGCCGGAAGGCCGCGCCTGCTGACGTCTGCGCGGAGCTCCGGAGACCCAGGAGAGGTGGTATATTCTGCTTTTACTTAATTTTAATCAATGAGGGTTTACGGATTTTGTTTTTGGTTGCCTTGACTGGGGACATTGTTCACAAGCTCTTAACCTGAATTTCCCCATGAACTGAAGAACATCGAGCTGTGCGTTTGTATCTGTGTCTAGATAGGTTGATTCACTCGATTGGATGTGGTGGTCCATCCTACGCACAAGCTGTTAGTATTGATGCGACGAACAAACATAGTGTAGGTTGAACCTTTTGTGGGATGCGGATTTGGACAGTACGATCTCCCCTGTTTTTCAGTTCGGGAATTGACATCTGATTCCTTTAGGTCCAGACTGCATAAGCAGATATTACTCCCCGATTGCTACTTGCTAATTATGGGAACTGTTAGATTTATTTATGTGAGATTTATCAGTATGCCCTATATTTTATACCTGCACTCATATAGTGTGAAAAGGTAGGGATCATTAACATTGTTCTACTAAAAATATGGTGGCTAATAGTTGGTGTGGACTTACTAGTAATATGGACATGCATGTACTGAAGCTATAAAAAAGGTTTTGCAGTGTGACGGGAGTTGAGTTACCCTGGTGCTTCCTTGATTGCCATGGACCATTCTATGTAGGTGACATGACACTAACCGAATATTTGCAGGCATGTCTGGAATGTCTGTTTCTTTTGTTCTTATACATTTATTATGGCATTCTTGGTAAAAACAAAGTTGATGGAATACATGCTTGTGTTTGCATAAACCTGTATACGAGTTTAGTAAATTGTAAACCATCTCACGGGTACAAACTTAATTAACGATTAGAAACCTTGATATTGGTCTCAGTACATCTGAGTGATGTTATCTCAAACTTAACTGCTCTGCATTTTGTGTTTAGATCGATGTGGTTAGTGGTGAAGGAACTGAGCAGACACCTGGAGGCTCCACTGGTATGGTTGTTGTGAGACATGATAGCTTTCTTCATCAGTTTGTATTTACATTAGATTTGATCTTTCCTTTTGGTTCTGCACAGGTCCAAGAAAAGATGGAAAAGAGACAAACAGAAGTTTCTCAACTAAAGAGTATTCACTAACTGTAAACCCAAACATCAATTATGATCATTTTCTAAAAAAAACATCAATTATGATAAATCTGCCATATCCTATCTAGATGTAATGGTATAATTTAATAAGGTCATGAATGTCGAAGCTTATTTTTACTTTGGAAATTTTGTTGAGTGGAAATCAATCTAATCACAATTTCCAACATGGTATCTTCCCCATCCACCACTTACTTTCGGCGCCCGATGTTTTTGTCAACTTATTATATTGAAATAAGGTTGGCCAAGAGAACTACTGCTTAGATGGAAGGTTGGAGCTAAGATCAAAGGTGGAATCTGAAAATAAGAATTATTGGTTAAACAACCACTATGTATGGATCTAGATCTATCTTGTTGATACTGACCACTAGGAAATTTGCAAGTCATTCTCATGAATAGTTACACTTGTCCTTGGAATGACATCAGCTTTGCCTTTTTCAATTCTGTACTACAAGTGACATTATTGAATATTGATCATATATTTCTACAACTGCCAGGTTGCTAGAAAAACTAAAGAGATATGGTGTTGCTGGGGTTCTGTCATATGGACTACTTAACACTGTCTACTATGTGACTGCATTTTTATTAGTCTGGTAAGAAATGTGTGTATCTGCGAAATCTTAGACTTATGCTACCTTATCTGTAATATTTGTTTACAGAAGAAACATTTCTATTTATAACTTCAAACTGCAAAATGGGTAGTGCTTTGATCATGATAAACAGGCTGCTGGATTTCACTTAAGCAGCTGTTCAGGTGGTGAAAGCATTATGAACATTTAGGTGGATAATGTATATCACAATGATGTGCTTTTCAGGTTTTATTTTGCGCCTGCTCCTGGTAGGATGGGTTATGGTGCAGCTGTTGAGAGGTAATGGTTGTAAGTTGTTTTTCTTTTTGCACATTACCTGTTCATACTGTAACATCATTTTATGTACTAGAGCAGATTCGTTAAACTAATGGCAATGGTCTGGGCTGGCAGTCAAGTTACTAAGATTTTTCGAGCTGGAGGGTGAGTCAAATACCCAAGTACCCAACCTATAAATTCATTTGCTAGTTTGTAATTTGTTTCTCTTATCAGCATAGTATGAATAGCTAGAAACAACTTTTCTTCTTTTGGTACGTTGAGGAACATCCTGAAGTATATGCATTCATATTTCAAAAGAATGTGGATACCAGTACAAATACATTGATTCTATTCTGAAATGTTACCGTTGTCGTTATGGTGGATGCTAGGGCCCTTGCTCTAGCTCCTTTTGTTGAGAGAGGGCTGAGATGGTTCACAGTAAAGTTCAACTTCAAGTCAGAAGGGAAGGTAAAATGCTAAAAGCTTGGTTTATTTTTTTTTGTAATGGGTATCTGTTCATATTCGAGCCAGCGTGGGTATAAATCTTCTTATTTGTCTTTACTCTTGCTACTATGCAGGCTTTTGCAGTGATTGTAGGGTTGTGCTTTGCAGTTGCTGCTCTCATGTTCTTTGGGTTAACAATACTTTGGGCATAGAGCATCTGCTTTCCTGATGCATAGTTAGGAATCATGAAGAGATGTTGTGGAATAGAACCTTACTCCGATCAGTAATGTGGTGATCACACTACTAAATAACCTCACCTAATATTTCAGTGTGGTTGTTCATAGCCTACATGAATATGTATCTTCATGGTTAGTGATCGCAACATCTTGAGTATACATATCCCTGTAAGGTCCTGTTGGACCGTGTGCAGTCATTAGAAATTTTGCAAAACAAAACATGTTTGCTAGTGGAATTTTTCCATACAAGCTTTAAGATCTGCTAGGAGTAGCTTGTAATCTTATATCTTGAGCTGATCCAAAAGTCAATTTCGAGCTCCACTTGATCTCCTCCCCAAATCTGAAGTTTTATTTTTCTGTGATTTTTGGAACATTTTTTTTGAGATTTTTCGTTCGTCAGATTTGGCTGCAATTTGTGTGAAATTTCTTAGGGCAAATTGGTGCTAGGACATATGTACACAAGCCTACGGTAATTCCCTAACAAATACGTGACTTGAGCACCACAAATTTGCTTTTCTGTGCCACTAATCGGATTGTCAGCATTAGAAGCAGCTAGCTGTGTTCCTCACTGTTGTATTGCAGCAGTGTTCGATGTTGAACCCATGACGCTGTTTCTATATTCTGAACTCAATCCTGCAGATTGAGAGGAGCTACTGAATACAGATGAATTGTTGTTCAGCTGCATTGATTTTCAGTCCTTCAGTTCAGTTTATAAAACAGCAGCGTAGCAGCTTTGCTCTCTGTTTTCGTTTTGCAACAGTTGTTGCTACATCTGTTCCCTGCAGCAGAATATTTTTTCAGCAACTCATTTCAGCAGGCAACAGCAACTGGAGCACAGCAGCTGACCGTCAACAAGATTCACATTCAGACTTCCTTCCTGCAGGCTGCAGCTGATATCTAATTCAGCATTCAGACTTCCAGCATCTTGTTCCTATTTAATTCAGTACCCAATCATTGAGGCTTCCTTCCTTCATTCCAATTGGCTGATCTCTAGTACTTTGGTTTCTATTCGGTGCTAGTTCTTTCATCTGTAAAAATGGTTCAGCTAGTTCCTGGATTTTTACAGTCCAACAGCATAACCTTTGGTTCGAAGTAGTTTTCTCGGTTCATCTATCTTGTTTGTCTTTTGCTTCCACAGGTGTTCTAAGCAAGTCCTAATTATTCCTACGGTGTGTGACTTTGATAATTCGAAGAGAGATGTGTTGGATTGAAATTTAGATGCAGGTCTAAGTTCCATTGAAGAATTTTTATCGGCTCCCGTTTACCGTCTCTGGTTGATTTCGGTCCTTCGTTTAGTCGTGGCATTGGCATACTAGTGTGATCGTGGAATCTTTCTCTGTTGCTATACCGCAGAACCTCGTCGAGGCAGAAGCTGCTGGCTTGCTGCGCTCGCGCTGGCCGCTGGCGGCGAACACAGCGTGACGGTCCCGGTGCAGTGTGCAGGCAAAGCGCGTGCCGCAGATCCACTGCCCGGCAGCCAACTCTGACTTCCGTCGAGGCCTTTAGATTACCTCCCAACTTTGAAGTTTTTTCACTCTCTCTCCGTCACATCAATTTTAATCCGCATATAAAGAGTATTAAATATAAGTAAAAAAATAACTAATTACACAGTTTAGTTGTACATCACGAGACGAATCTTTTGAGCCTAGTTGGTCCACGATTGGACAATATTTGCCACATACAAACGAAATGCTACATGACTTTTCAATCTCTCTCCATCACATCAATTTCTACCCTATATATGGAGTATTTAATATTAGTAAAAAAATAATTAATTGCATGGTTTGGTTGTAAATCACGAGACGAATCTTTTGAGCCTAGTTGGACCACGATTGGACAATATTTAC
This sequence comes from Chrysopogon serrulatus, assembly GCA_015844335.1. NCBI lineage: Eukaryota > Viridiplantae > Streptophyta > Magnoliopsida > Poales > Poaceae > Chrysopogon > Chrysopogon serrulatus. The sequence continues at coordinate 52,424 of JADLZL010001490.1, forward strand.
CAAATACAAACAAACTGCTACAGGACTTTTCAATCATCTCTTCCCCCATCTAAACAAGGTAACGCGGGAAGCGGATCGATCGCACAAGGGACCAGGAACGTGCGCGCGGCCGTACGCCCGAACCAGCTCACGATTTTCTGTGGTCTCTGGAGCCCAGAGGCGACGTGCCGACGCCTATACATTCTCTCCCTACTCTTAGGTGAGTACGTCAACAAGGGCGTCCCGGTAAAATGGGAGGCCCTGTACAAAACAAAATGTGAAGGCCTAATCTCTAGTGTCAAAATATGAAAATAATGACACACATCAATGATCTAGATTGGTGGGACTGGGTCCGGCGGCGATTTAACAAAGCATGATGGCAGATACAACTAATAGAAAGTCGAAGAGATGAAGAATGCACATGAAAGAGTTGGAATCGTTGCAGCGGCTTTGTCTCCTAGACGGAGTAGAATGTCATGGTGTTGTCGTAAACTCATATGTTGCGGCTATGAACATATATGCCGAGAAGGCCATGTTTATGGGCTAAAAGGATAATTGTGTCGACTTATTAATTAAAAAATCTTATAATTACTATACATACTTAGGGACCTTGTTAAATTTTGGGGCCCTATGATTTTGGGGGCCCTGTGCCGTCGCACGGCCCGCACGGGCCTCGGGACGCCCCTGACGTCAACGGCTCAACGCCAGTACATTGTCTTCCAGCCAGCTGCAACTCGTGACTCGTCATAATTTAAAGCGGCTTTCGTTTTATAGAAACGGAATGAATATAAGAAATATGATAGCCGTTTTGGTCCTTAAATTATTACTCACGGTTCAATTTTATTCTAAATTATCAAAATAATCGTTTTAGTCCTCAAACTCTATTTTTAGTCTTAATTTCATTCTAAACTATGAAGATGATCCAACAAAAATTATTTAGTTGGACATATATAAATGATGTCGTTATAAGGTAACCTTAAAAAATATCCTGTTCGTTTCAGCTGGAAAACCGTTTCAGCTTATCAGCTAACAGTATTTTCTTCTCACAGAAATTAGCCGTTTAAATAGTGTTTTGACTCATCAGCCGATTTATAAGTTCTGCCGGCCACGGGAGAGTTTTTTTATGAATATTATTTTTCTATCTCTAATCATTGGTGGTGTTGGAGCTTACCAGGTGCAACAGTGCACCATTCCACGTAGGACGATAGACAAAGTGAGTTGAAAATTAAAATTTAAAGACCGGAATACAGTTTCACAGTTCATTATGAATTTGAGCCCAAATTGCAAAGTTGGAGAACTGAAATGATTATCTTCATACTTCTGAAATGAAATTGAGCCTAAAAGTAGAGTTTCATGACTAATACAATTGTTTGAAAGTTTTATGACTAATATGGTCATGTAAAAGTTTAGAGACAAAACTGAACCTCGAGTATATTTCGTGTTCAAAATAGCTATTCTGCCAATAAAAAAGGGCCTCGCCAAACAATAGTGTAATTGGCCGTGCCGGACCCCTGATCAGTCACAGTTCATTTCGGATCTGTGACCCTACTCCTCCTGGGTCCTGGCGAACTATCCACGTGAGGCTACCCGCACTGGGTCCGGGAAGCTCGTCCGGGACGCGCTCTTCCCGGACGAACGAGCTGCAGCGGCGTCCGGGGAGCCAACGTGGCATCCGGAATCTCGCTCCCCGGACGCCAAATCTGGCACGATAGCGCGCGTCCGGGGAGCGCCGCCGTGGCGCGGGTCCCATGCTGGAGAGCAGAGAGAGAGAGAGGAGGGACGACGCCGGCCAGCTCGTCCCTTGCTCCGGCCGCCGCCATGCCCGCCGCGAAGCTTCGACGCCGGAGAAGACACGGGCGGGCGCGGGCGCTGGGGCGGAGGCTCGGGCGCTGGTGCACGCCCGCCGGAGAGGGGAGGCCGCGGCTCGCCCTGCCCGGGAGGAGGGACGCCCCGCCTTACGCTAGCGCCAGAAAGAGGAGGCCGCGCGCGCTCGCCCGGCCGCTGCCGCCGCCATGCGCTCGCCCGGCCGCCTGCGCGCTCGGCCGCCCCGCAGCTCGCGGCCGCTCGCCTGCCCGCTCGACGCCGAAGTCCCGCGCTCGGCCGGAAAAGGAGGAGAGGGAGTAGCGCCGACCCGCCGCTCGCTGCTCCCCTCGCCATGGCCGCCGAGGCCGACTTAGGCCGCGCGCCGGCAGGCGCCCCGCCCGACCTCGCGCGCCGCTGGCTGGTAGCGCGGCTGCGCGCCCGCCCGGCCAGCGCCCGAGCTCGCGCAGGCGCCCCCGCGCCCTCGGGCCGTGCGTGCGAGCCCGGCCTCCACTGCGCTGGCCGAGCCTGGCGGCGGCGGCCCTCGCCGGACAGGCGCCTCGCTCGGCCGCCTCCACGCGCCTCGCCGGCGCGGGGAGGAAGGCCAAAGGCAGCCTCGAAGCGCACTCGCCGCCGCCCCGCCCGGGGGAGGGAGGGGGAAGGAGCGCCCGCGCTTCGCCCGCCAAGGGAGGCGCGGAGCGGCGCTGCCGCCCGCGCGCCGCGCCGCCGCTCGCGCAGCCACCCGCCAAGCGTGCGCGTGCCGCCGGGCGCCGCCGCTTTGCTGTTGCCTGCGCCCGCCGCCGCCGGGCGCCGCCCTCGCCTGGCGCGGCCGCGCCCGCGCGCAGAGCTGTGCTCATGGCCATGGAAGCGGCGAGCACGAGAAAGAAAAGGAGAGAGATGGGGCGCTCGGCGAGACGATAGAAGAGAGAGAGACTGGGTGGGTGGGGGGAAATGTTGGAACAGAGTATGACGTGTGGGTCTGGGTAGTAGTTGTTGATATAAAGGATGAAATATAGAGGATGGATGGGTGCGGAGAAAAATAGTATAGAGGAGAGAATCTCGCTGACCAGACTAGAATATTCCTTTTAAAGGATGAAAATAGAGTATGACGAGTGCGGATAGCCTGACGCCCGCTAGATCGTCTCCCTTGCACGTCAGCGAGTAAAAAGAGCTCCAAATCTGCGCTTGTCTCATGCAGCGGTTCAGTTGAGCTGATCTTTTCCTTTGTCCGGAGTCCGGACAAACAGTTGCTACTGCTTGCTGCCTTTGCCGGAGCGGCAAATCTACGCCGCCGCCCACCTTTCAGTTCCGCGTCCACCCGCGGAGCGAGATCAGATCTCGGAGGAAATCATGAAGAAAATGGAAATTTCTGCATGCGAACGAAACGAGAACGAGCGAGCGCCGACGCGTTCAAATGGCAAGACCGTAATTGACGCGCCACGTCTGACTGTTTCCATGTGCGCCTCCTCCCTCCCGTCCCGGTTTTCCACCACTACGCGGGCTCCCTGCTCCACTCCTCTCACTTCCCCACCGAGCTCCATTAATGGCGCCTCCCCTAATCTTGCCATAATAGCGGCGGCAGCTGCAGCGCAAGCGCCGAGACCACGTGGGGTCCGGTCTGGGAAGGAAAAGCTACCGCCACTTCAGGAGTTGGCCTGTGTCTGGGAGGCTGCTGCTCCGCATCCACATGGGGTACCAGCCCATGCACGGCAACGGCGGGACAGCCGGTGCCGGGACATCCGGCTCCGGCGGCGGCGGCGGAGACCACCTGCACCACCACCACCAGCGCCTGCACAGCCCGCGCATGGCCGGCGGGGGCTCCATGACGCGCCGGGCCAGCTCGTTCAAGCGCGGCGGGGGCGGCGAGATCGAGCTCCAGATCGGCTCCCCGCGCTCGCCGAGGTGCGACGGGCTGGGGAGCCCGCCCTCGGACTCCGTCGAGCCGAACGGTACCGGCCTCCACCACCACCAGAGCCAGCAGAACCAGCACCTCCGGTTCCGGCTCTTCAAGCCGCCGGTCTCCGGCGGCGGCAGCGCGGTCGGGCTCGGCCTGGGGATCCGGGAGAGGAGGAAGCTCGGGAACGTGCTGTTCCTCGCCTTCTGCGGCGTCTGCTTGCTCCTCGGCGTCGGCAAGATCTTGGTGGGCGGCTGGTTCGCGCTCCCTGGCAATGACAAAGACGCCGATTTGAAGGTAAAGAATTAGGATTTTTTTTCTTCTAGGAAAGTCACTTAAATGTCTATGTCTTATCCAAATTTGTCATGATGAATAAACGTGCTCTCAGCCTACTTGTTCAGTTACTTGCAAGCTCGGTGGTCTCATTACAGAAAGCATCACATTTTTCTGAATTCATTTGTCAGATGCCACTTTTCTTAGAATTTATGATCCTTGGCATTCCTAATTGTAGCAATGCATTTTGCGAGCCTAGTAATTTCAAATTGTAATTTGAGTCGGTGGGATTAGGACCGCAGCGGTTTAACACGTATCTGATGGGACCTGCATTCTGTTTTGATCCTTTTAGTTTGGATACTATAATAAATCATTGTAATGAGCTAGCTGAGAGATATAAGAGACTGGCCTAACAAAAAGAATCTGGTTTTGGATCTGTTAGGTTGGACCATTTGAGTTATTCATGCTGTTCTATGGAACTTCATTAGATAGAGAACTTTCGGGACAGGTATTGGCAGTTGGCTTACAAAGAGATGCTAGCTCAGGTGTTTACTAGCTATTGGCAGTTGGTTTCTGTAGGCTGTTTGTGGAGCTACGTTTTCTTGTCCCAGATATCTCTTTGGTCTCATGTGCACACCATCTATCTTGTTCAATGGTCACGGTCTTTGCTCCCCTTAGGTGTGCATATGGTAATTAATACTAGGGGTGCAAATGATCAGACACGGGCAGATAGCTACAGTGATTCTCTGATTCGGTTTCGAATACAGATAGTGTTAGCTTTGTCGGACAGGATACAAATTGATATCAACATCACATATATATGCGGTTTGAAGCAATCGGATATAGATACAGTATCAGATATTGAGTATCAGAACTTGGATATGATGAATCTAAACTCCATTTAAAGTTATATGTAAAGATTGTTTGGTCTGGGCAGAGAACATGTTTGTAGCATGAGGACAAGTCCTCCAGTTGTGAGGTTACCAACCAAGGCTCAAACCCTGGTTCACACAAAAAGGCTCCTTGCTTTGCTCCCCAAAAGCATGAGTGCTTTTGGCAACCATGTCCTGTAAGAGCAAGCTTTCAGGTGCCTTTTCTTGAGTATCAACATTTGAAGCAATGCCTTCAGTGTGTCTTTGCCCCTTGGTTGAGCTTGTTTAGCAACAGTTTCTTTCCAATCATGTTGTATTTTTGTGTATGCCCTGAGCTTATCACATTGTTTCAGCATTTCATGAAGTTTATATAACCTGGATTTTTTTATATTTAATCCAAAATTATTGTATGATCTAGATAATGAATTTAAGAATCAGAATGTTTGGTACTATATATAATATTATAATGCAATTTGGCTGCATTTGTACATGTTTCTAGGATCTCTCTGTCTCTTTCTCTGGTGAGAAAGTACATCAAGTTGACCATCACTTCGTATACATGGGAGGAAAAGAGAGTGACAGGACTTTGATGACAGTGGAATCTAGCATCGTTGGAAGAGAAGACATTGTGGCTGAGGCTAGTAGTATATCTCTGCCTAGACCTATCCTTTCTTCGGCAATGATTTTGGAAATTAACTTTCCTTTTTTTTTGTTGGTGCTTCATGTAGGCCTCTGATGTCTGGTCTCAGCCAAGCAGTACAAATTTCAGACAATGCATTGTTTCAAACTCTCATAAAAGTAAGTTAGTTTGTATCTCAGTAATATATCTAGTCTTTCTTCTGGCCTTTCTCTTAACATAATTTAGTCTCTTGTTCTTAATTTTGTAGAGCAAGATTCTCATACGAATGGTTACATTATCATAAACGCAAATGGAGGTTTGAATCAAATGAGATTTGGGGTGCGACTAATATTGTATAGATCAGTTTTAGGTTACTTTCTGCATTTGATGGCTGATATCTGATGGCAGTGTTCTTCACATTGTAGATATGTGATATGGTTGCTGTTGCTAAGATCCTGAAGGCGACTCTGGTTCTTCCTTCGCTCGATCATACATCCTACTGGGCAGATGACAGGTTGGAATCTTCAGCAGCAACCTTCTTATCTCTAAATGTCAAATCCACTATAGACTTGTCAATCAATGCAATCATTGCACTCATTCTCGGTTCTTCATTTCACTAGTGAATTTAAGGACCTTTTCAACTGGAGGCACTTCATTGAGTCACTGAAAGAAGACATTGATATTGTTGAAAGACTTCCCCCTGAATACAGTGACATTGAACCTTTGGCTAAAGCTCCGGTGTCTTGGTCGAAGGTTGAAGCTTGAAACTCGATATATGTGAATAGTTTACATCGAGATATGATGAAAGCACTCACTCGGTATTTTATTCTGGGCAGGTGCATTATTACAGAGATGAAATTCTCCCCCTTCTGAAGAAACACGAAGTCATTTACTTTACACATACAGATTCTCGCCTTGCTAACAATGGCCTTCCTAGTTATATTCAGAAATTAAGATGCCGAGTTAACTACAGATCTTTGAAGTATTCTCATACAATTGAAGATCTTGGTAATACCCTAGTTTCAAGGATGCGTCAGGATGGAAGCCCATATCTTGCTCTCCATCTAAGGCAAGATCCTTTATCTAAGGATGCTTCTGTTTGCATTTAGCTGTTGTTTTATATTTTTGTGCCTTCTTACTGCTGTCAGTTATTTTATTTCTTAATTCTGAATCTCCATTTGGCTGTTGTTTTATATTTGTAACAATATGAGGATTGAAATCTTAGTTTCTCATCCAAAATATTGAACAATAAATCTTGCATTGCATGGACAGATTACACAAATCATTTTGCTGTATCAAAGATAGCACAAATAGAATTATTATCGTGTCTCTTTAAAGAAAAGACAACCGAGGTTGGAATCAAAAGATGCTTTGGATCCCATTGTAATCCTTCTATAGATAAAATGAATTGCCTATATATATGAGTTTATGATGGAAACAGGCCTGCTGCTTGACAGATATTTTTATGAAATCCGTCTTCTCAAGCAAAGTTGAATTTCATCAACCGTTAATTAGTCTAAAAAAGTGCTTTTTGAATTTTTAGCCATATGTTCTTGGAACTAAAGAAGCAATAGTTCTACATGTTATGGCAAGTGGATCTGGCCCAGAGCCCACGCGGCAGCACTGTAGCGCGTGAATAGTGCCGCGTGAACAGTACCGGTCAGATTAGATTAGATGAGATTGAAGAGATAAGTTAGGAAAGGGATAAATTAGATTGATTCGGTTAGGATATTTCCTTAGGAGTCAAGTCAGCCATCTCTATATAAGAGAGGTCCTATATTGATTGTAATCAAACAAGAAGAACCCTAAGATAGTCCCGAGGAATGGCGGCTATCCGGGGTTTCTCTACTAATCCATCTATCTCTAGTCATTCCATATCATTTGGTATCAGAGACCTCCACGAGTGCATCGACAGCCATGTCCGGCACTCCGTTCGATCCTGTGGCCATGGAGGCGAGCCTGGATGCGAAGTTTGATCGCATCTTCGCGCAACTCTCTGCCATAAACAAGAGATTGGATTCACATGATGAACGCCTGGCGCGCCTGGAGGAATTGCAGCAACCGAAGAAAGTGCGGGCAGCAGCAACACCCACCACCGGCACGGTTGCCTTCAACCGCCCCCACGTTCCCGTGAAGGCATTGGAGGGCGACATGGCCAGTGACGCTGCTGGCCAGGCCAACGTGAACGGCAACCAGGCAGCCGCTCTGGCGGGTGGCGCAGTCCAACGCTACTTGCCGCCACACCGGAGGGCCACGGCCAGGATGCCATCTCTAGCCTCGATGACCCCTACCCCGATCCATAGCAGCGTGGTGACGGTGTACAGCAACAATGACATGACATTGCTAGAGCCCTTCCTGCAGCCCAAGACCTACATCAGCCACTCCGCTGAGACTCAGATCCTGGCGGCCGTTGGCCTCGACTACATGGACAAGAGTGAGGTGCAGCTGTTGCGACTTCGGCAAGGCGTTCTGCAAGGACCACGAGGGCGCCGCAGGCACCGTCGCCGACACGATGCGCGACGTCCACGCGCTACGCATCATGGACGGCGAGGTCTTCACGTGTGCCAAGCGCATCGCCGTAACCTGCAACTACCTCATTATTCAGATCCCCCAGCAATCGCCACAGCTCGAGGACGAGCTGTCTTGGAGGGGTGGAGTAGTGTTATGGCAAGTGGATCTGGCCCAGAGCCCACACGGCACGGTAGCGCGTGAATAGTGCCGCGTGAACAGTACCGGTCAGATTAGATTAGATGAGATTGAAGAGATAAGTTAGGAAAGGGATAAATTAGATTGTTTCGGTTAGGATATTTCCTTAGGAGTCAAGTCAGCCATCTCTATATAAGAGAGGTCCTATATTGATTGTAATCAAGCAAGAAGAACCCTAAGATAGTCCCGAGGAACGGCGGCTATCGGGGGTTTCTCTACTAATCCATCTATCCCTAGTCATTCCATATCACTACAAAATTATGGTGCAAAATATCCAAAGTTTGTTTAGCTGTGAAGCAGAAATTTTACTTGAAATCCTTAGGTAACCGTACTAATACATCTTATTACTAAACTCTCTAGCTGCACCTTCTAGCACATTAAGATAAATCATGCATTAACGTATTGTAGTAATCATGCACACAATAAGCTGCAGATACATTTCAGGCTTGCTCATTTAATTAATTTGTGTCAGTATTGATGTCTTTCAGGTATGAGAAGGACATGCTAGCTTTTACTGGTTGTAGCCATAACTTGACATCAGAAGAAGAGGAGGAACTGCACAAAATGCGCTATGAAGTCAGCCACTGGAAAGAAAAAGAAATCAATGCTACTGAGAGAAGAAGCCTTGGTGGCTGTCCTTTGACACCAAGGGAAACTTCGCTTTTACTCAAAGGATTGGGTTTCACTCGAAGCACCAGAATTTACTTGGTTGCTGGTGAAGCTTTTGGCAATGGAAGCATGAAATCTCTGAAGGATGATTTTCCCAATATTTATTCCCATTCTACACTGGCTACTGAAGAGGAACTTGTACCATTCAAAAACCATCAGAATATGCTTGCTGGTCTTGATTACATCGTGGCTCTTCAGAGTGATGTCTTTATTTACACTTATGATGGAAATATGGCAAAAGCTGTACAAGGCCATCGTCGTTTTGAGAACTTCAGAAAGACTATTAACCCAGACAGGTAATACACTAAGCTGTTAGATGGGTAACTTGCTATGATCCATTTCATTTTGTGCCGAATGAACATGTAGCCTTGTGATTTGTGTTGTAGACAAGTGATCATCCACTTGTTCCTTTTTTTTTTTTCTGAACATCTGATTCTTTGTCATGCAGGATGAGTTTTGTGAACCTGATAGATGAATTTGATGAAGGAAGAGTGCCTTGGGATATATTCAGCTCAGAAGTGAAAAGGTTACATAAAGATAGAATAGGTGCTCCTTATTTTAGGGAGTCTGGAGAATTCCCAAAGCTAGAAGAGTCTTTCTTTGCAAATCCCTTGCCTGGCTGTATATGTGAGAAACATAGTGAAGAATGAAGATGCAGGTGTGCTGATGGTTCTTAACCCGCACCTCTTTTGTCAGAAAATATAGGCCTCTACTGCCTACCAGATGTTACTTACACTGGTTTTGAGTCATGATCATTGAATTCGTTCCAATGAATACAACACTGCTGGGACAGCCAATTTCAGTTTCAGCCCTTGCTGGAGTTCACAGTATGGATAATGGATGTTCGGCAATGGGCATGACTAAATCAGTTTTTGCACGACCATAGTATGTGAGTGGCTATGCCTATGAGGCTATGACGTTTGCCACAATTGGTACATAAAAGGTACATACACTGGAGGACAGTATGCCGCTTATTCCACAACTTCTTTTGTACTTGATTATTTGTAACTAGAAAAATTGTTTGCAGAAGACTAGATTTGCAACTACAATGCTATATACATTTCCAGTGCTAGTCATTCAAAATGTAGCTACAAATTTTGATTGTGCATACAGCCCTAATTTTATGTACTCAAGTCTCAAGAAAACAGTTTGGAATTGTGCAAAATATGTCAGGTTATAGCATTTTCATGAAACTGGCCTTGCATCCCCCATTGTGTCGTCTCAAATTGATTGGGTGTGCTTGGTCGCTTCTGGACCTGAATTGATTTGGTAGTATGTGGGGTTGGCTTGCTGGGGTGTGCTTGGTCACTTCCGGACCTGAATTGATTTGGTAGTATGTGGGGTTGGCTTGCTGCCTGGTGGAGCTGGGGTGCTCACTTCCTCTTCATGCACTCTTGGAGTGTGCCTCAGGTAAGGGGGCTGTGCTTGGTGTCACGGTGTGACAGAGATAATTGTTCCCCAAAATTACTAGGTACCCATTATTTCTTTCAAAAAAAAAAAAAAAAAAGTACTGATCACACTTTTTTGCAGTGTCCCCATATGTTACAATACCTATTTCTAAGTACCTTTTTTTCCTGACAGTTCGATCTCTCAAAATAGACTGTTTATATTTTTTCCAACCATCATAAATCTTGTATTCTACCAATACCTTATGAGGTTTGGCAGAGTGAAACTGTGAAAAAAAAAATTATTGCCTTCAACTTGTAGAAAATTCAATGAAAGTCCTCACTTTAAAAACACCGCCACCGCTAATATCTCACAAGGATGATTTTGAAGTGTACTACTTGAGCTTGGCTGGAAATGTGCTCGCGTAAGGCTTGAGCAAATTGGGGACAGTTTGTTTGTAGGAAAGAGCAAAGAACATAGGTGGAATCAATAGGCAGTAGCCTATTTCACTGGATGCGATAACTGAGTCACGATAACAGAGGAGTTTCTCGTGGAGGGCTGGAGGCGAAGCTACAACTAGTGCTACTCGACTAGGGTTCAGCATTCATCTGTTTGATATCCTATTTACAAACCCAGCCAGGCAGAGACAGGCACCAACCCAAAATCCCAAATACATGACACGGTGATTAATTTAATGCAAATCTGAATATTCTTAACGTCTGAAAATGAAAGCTAAGCCCACTTAGGCACTGGAATGAGTACAATGAAGATAGGTCATCGTATGAGACCATGCCTTCAAGACTGGCTTTCAGCTTCAGTTGTTTGATGAAAGTTGAAACTGCATAGTCTTCAGAGTTCAACTAAGCAAGCGGATAACATACCTCGTCTACTCAGGTCAAATCTGTAACGGTATAGTACTACTTCAGTTGCATATAATATAACTGTCTCGAATCTCATAAAAAACATCAATGTAGTGTGACAACCTTATCACACAGCCAATAGCACATCAATTTGTTTCAGAATAAAATACAAAAACTACGAAATCATTGGACAAACTATTTTTTCTGCATTTTTCATGTTTGAAATGCTGACGTCCAAAAACTACTTTCAGATAAAAAAAAGGGAGGACCATCTCATTCAAGTGAACCAATTTTAAGCAATTCTACTAATGGAACACAAGACGCAGCCCATCTAATAAGCTCCAGCTGCACCTGCATGAGCAAAGATAACGGCTTAATTATATAGCATCACAGCAACATAAAGCAGTTCCCTAAAAAGAAACAACATAAAACAGACGTGAAATAAAACGTAAACTTATACAGATTGGCAGCAATTTAGATGCATTCTGCTAAGTATGAATCCCTGAATCTGATTTCCCTTTCACCATTGGGCTCCTTTAATGAAATGTTTATCCACACAGATTGGAAATAGAAATATGGAAAGAAAGCACACAAAATATTCCCTTGTCCTCCCAATATTATTCCTGTTCCTCATACTAGACCTGACCCACTCCAATAGGGAAAGTCAATATAACCTAATATATATGAAAGCAAGCAATTGGTGAGCATTCAGATTCTTCAGAGGCACAAAAAGCTTCAGCACAAGTCTGTTATTAACTTATTATTCACATTTTTTTCAGCAGAAACTTCGGGGTTAACTAATCACTCTTGCTCGTACTATAGTCAAAAGTATATAACGTGAGCACTGAGCACTGCTAGCTTTCAGAAAACCAAATATGAGACATAGAAATACATTTGGTTCAAACAAAACACAAAATATGGAGTTGTGCAGAGTAAAATGAAGTTCCTAATTTCTTACCTTCAAACAGAACCTGAGCTTGAGCTGAAGCTTTTCCATACATTACTAGCTCATGCAGTGGATTCACATGAGACACTGAGCAATCATCATCATGACTGATGCATAATGTACGAAGAAGACTAGCTTTGGAAAGAATGAGCTTCATAAAAGACATTTCATTTGGAAGCCAATTGATACCAGTCATCTCCAGGGTTTGAAGATTAGCACACATGCCATCTGTCCACTGTGCATTTAGGAACTCTCCATTTAGCTCAATTTTCTGCACTTCGCCGTAGTAGATCTTCACAAATGGATGTAGAAAATGGTAGTTAGTCGAAAGCAGCAAGTCAACCATCCAAGTTTAAACAATGTAGGTAATAATATCTGAATGGTAGTATTCAGCATTACCTTTATTTTAAGCTTTTCAAGATTCGGCATACTCTTTAGTAAGCAAAACAGTGACAAAATGGGGGGCAGTTCACAGAAGTGCGTGAACAATTTCAGGCTCTTCAAGTTGTCAAAGGTGCATGGAAGTGTCTCCAGTATCTTAATCCCATTTACCTGGAAAAAGAAAAGGAAAGAATATAATATCAGAACACTGAAGCTGGAATACAGGACATCAATAAAAAATTATGGATGAGTTTCACTTATTCTCCAGGAAGTAGGCACAGGCCATTGAAGTGAAGCAGTGATGGATACAATGAAACATGGTTTCTGTTTGAAAGAAATCTTCATATTGTTCAATTTTTAGGCCACTTTTATTACACCTAAACAACAATATGACAGGACAGTGAATTATATGAATGATTCATAGGTTTTCTAAAGGTTCACTACACTTCAACAGCCATAAATATAAGTTGAAGTAGCAACACAGAAGGGATTAAAATGCAGTAGCTCAAAAGTCTTAAATTTGACAAAAGCTGAAAGGATAGTGAATTAGTATGCCAATAAATATGCATATTTTTTTCTTTAAATACTGGTGGAAAACCATTTGCCATTTCCAGGAAGAGTACATCAACCTCAAGTAGACACAAAAGTAATAGTACAACTACGTGACTGACACAAGCAACACAATTAGGCACTAAGCCACTAACTTGCGAATATGCCCAGCCCTTATGAGGTGTGATGTCTCATTACTTTCCAATCATTTCCCATTGTCAGGTAGAATAAGGCATTTTAGTCAGCTTCTTTTTCGGTCCTGCCAAACTAGTGCTTTTAGAAGAGATAAAATGAATACTTTGGGAAGAACAGCATATACCGGTGCATAACACATGAAGAGACTAAGCTTCCTAACTTGAACGAGCCCAACAAGAAATTTGCCGAAATCTCGGTTACCAACATACTCCCGCAAATCGATGACAGCAGAGTGCAGGCATTGCAGCTCTGCAAAATTCCAGCCATAATCATTATTTGAGCAAATTGTTATGTGACGCAGACTGGGCGCCTGGATCTCCCATTGAATAAAGTCGTTTCCCTCAATGTAGACTTCAGTTAGTATCAGCCGCTCGAGCAATGGGGATGTCTCAATGATCTCCTCCAATTGGTACTCCCCGTTCTGCTGGAAATTCACATATTCTAGACATAGCTCCTTAAGGACCGGAAAAACCCTCGAAGTCCGGGGGTAGCGGCGGGATGTGGCAAGCGGAGAGGTCGACGGAGATGAGGCAGCGCCAAGAGAAGACGGCAGAATGAAGGGAGAAGAACTCGTAGGGTTTCGGACTGAGGTAGAGATCCTCGACGCCGCCGCGGCGGGAGAGGACGAGGAGCCACTCGTCTAGGCGGCGGGCGGAGAGCTCGTCGAGGGAGACGCGGAAGCGCCGAACGCGGCCAGAGCAGCGGGGGAGGACGCAGTCGACCGTCCAGTGCACTTGCTTGGCGGAGGAGATGCAGATGTCGATGGAGGGGAGCGTCTCCCAGCGGCGGCGCCAGGCGCGGCATAGTGCGGAGGTGCGGACGGCGTCGCGGAGCTCGAGGCGGGAGAGGACCTCGTCGAGGAGCTCCTGGGGCAGGGAGAGCAGAGCGTCGGCGGCCACCGCACTCACCGGCATGGCCGAGGAATCAGGAATCCAGCGCTTCTTGGGAGGGCGGCGCGGAGCCATTTCGTCGGCAATATGCGGTGCCGCCGTTCGGTGTGGAGGATTTGGGGCTTGGTGAACTCGGTAGTGGTGGGGATTGGTTTCGCTTTCCGCGGGGTGTAGCACCGTGGCGGGACGCCGGGACAAAATGGCGCGAAATGAAAATTACCTATATGTGCTCGTAACATTTGTCGCAGCCGAATGTTTTTTAAAGAACAAAAAAACGCGCGCACACACATTTCTCGCGGCCATTCACTTGCTTGAATTGAGATTCACCTTCTGTATGATATCTCTTCTAAGTTCTATGTGACCAAGAGTATGTTATATTTTAGTTGTTTCAACTCCACTATTAAGGAGTGTTTGAGACTGCTCAACTCCACGTTTTCTAGCTCCGTTCTATATTTTTTAGCCTCAACAAAAGGTGGAGTGGTGAGAGCACCTAAAAAGATGTTTCACAAACTGTTTTGGTGGAGCTGCTCTACAGTAAAGTTTGTGGAGCAGAGTTTATAAAACAGTTCCAAACACCCTCAACTTTGTCAAGCACAACTCCAATAACTCTTCTCGAAATTTTAAAAAATACAAATTACCCTAACTCAATTTTTTATCAAGCTCTAAATGGGCATCTCAGAAATAAGCCGTTCATATCCCTTCTTGTAACACCCTAGGTGTTAGTCACGAGTTAAGCGGGAAGTTTAGACTTAATTAAGCCATGTCAAATGATGATGAGCTTTAGTCCATAATCTTTCAAAAGATTGATGATGAATTGAAATGAAACTCTTCCAGAAAGAGGACCCAACTTAAACTTTTTGGAAGACAAAAGACAAAGCTTATGTGCTTTATGTTAAACATGTCTTTGTTATGTGCATCATCTCAATATCAAGTTATCTTGATCATTGGAAAAGTTTCACAAAATTTGGAATTCAATAGTCACATGGAATGTTGAGTTATATCCTTGCTTGATTTGCATTATTAAGTGAATAAGAGCATGGGATGTCAATCAAGTCTTACAACCTTGCTCAAACAACTCTATTTGAGCTTAGAAACAAAAGTCATGAAGGATTCATGTTGAGCAAATGTCAAGAAAATACCTAAATCAGCCTAAAACCCTAGTTTACACCTTATCATGATGCCACTTTGCTCAAAATGGAACTTGGTTTTCCGTTCATATTCTGGGGTTGGACCCTAAATAAAAGTTGAAGTTTAAGTTATGTACAACAAACTTTCTTTAAGGGTGAACTCATGATTCAGCTCCTAGGTAGGTCAAACAGAGGCCTCGAAAGTGAATCAGCTGCTGATTTAGGGACCTTGAAATATTTCTAAGTATGGAATTTGTGGCCATCTCAGTTGACGTCTCGCGTTCTCATGATTTTGTCAAGCAACTTGAGTTGGTCCAAAAATAAAAGTTGTACTATATGTTTTGGAGAAGATCACGTGAAAAGTTGGAGCTAATTTGACAAAGCTTTGGCCATCAATTTGGATGTTTGCTCCTGGCTGTCAACTCGCTGACACTGTCAACTTGAGGGGTAATTATCCGCTAATCCAGAGAGGTTATGACTGAGCACCCTTAATGAAAGTTGGAGATGGATCAGAGGTTAACAAAAGTTGTTTAATGGCCACAGCCTGGTTCTGTCTAGAAGAGCCCCAAAACCAGTCCACCATATCCCTTCCGAAGACGCTCGATGAAATGCCTCCAAGGGCAACACGTGCAGTCCACGCGCCCGCCAGGTGCGACGCCGCGCGTCTCGCCTTTGCCACGCCAACCCGTGCCTTGCAGCTTCGATGGAGAGGTGTCCAAGCGCCTTCTCGACCTCTCCCGCCTGTCCCACCTCACTTCTCGCTCTCTCTCTCGCTCTCTGGCCACGAGAACGGACGCGAACGTGAACGCGTCCGCCATTGACGGCCGGGCCGAGCTCCATGGCTGCAGCCCCCTCGCTGCTCCATGCCTCCTCCGCTCAAGCCACCGTCTCCACCCTCTCCGCCTCACCTTACAGCATCAACAGCACCCTTTTTCCCGGTCCAAACTGCCACCGGAGCGCCGCCCCGCAGTGCGCCGCCGCCATGAATGCCATGGCCGAGCTCCCTAGCGCTGGCGTTCTTCCACCTCCGTTTCTCCTGTGTCCCAACCAAGCACGGCGCCACTTTCCTCTCCTCGCGCTGCAGCTCCCACGCCTCTTTTCCGTTCCGGTTGGCCGCCGGAACCGCGCCTCCGCCGTCGTGGTCGCCGCCATGCCGGCTGTTGCCGCGGCCAGCAGGCCACGAGCCACCACGGGGCAAACCACAGCCACCAGAGGGTGCGCTTGGGGTCTTCCGGTGCTCCTCCGCCGCTCCATCGCCGCCAGCGAACCTTCCTCGACCGTAACCGGCCAACCCAGTCGCCTCCCCTGCTCTCTGTCCATCTGAGGAAGAAGAAGGACCTCGGGCAGCAATAGAAGCAAGTCCAGGGGGTTTTCTGTGAACTCTAAGACTCAGATGAATAGTATCGCACAGTGCAGTTTCGTCTTTTTCCTTTTTCTTTTATGCATGTTATGGCTGAAATTTTGGAAAATCGTAGTAAATCGTAGAAAAATCCAAAAATAGCAAATAAGGACTTTTTGGAATCCTCATGAGTATATATATGCATTAAAGTTATAATATGGTATGTGTTAGTGTAAAGTTTTTGCTGCATAATTATGTTTGTGTTAATTAAGGTTTAAGTTTGGGAAAATCATAACTGCTACTGTATTGCTCAAAATGATGTGAAAATTTTATGCTATGCTCTACATATGATTCTTGTACTATGGTTAAAATTTTATGAATGATGGAGCATATATGACTGAGTTGTTTAAGTATCTTGCTTAAAGCCTAGTGAGTAGTTTTAATTGATTTATAATTGAAATAAAAATGCAAAAATAGAAAATATTGTTCCATCACCTTTGTATAATGTTATAATAACCCAAGAACACTTAATATGGTAATATGTTAAAGAAAATTTTGAGTTTTGCATTTAATTTGCTTTCACATGCTTGTCGGTAATTAACATTTGTCTTTTTCATAGTAATTAATTTATGAGACTTGAGTATGGGATACTTCTACATTAGTCATGATTCAATATTACCTTTCACCTATAAAAATATCAAGCTCAAACTAGATGTTTAAAATATCACCTAAAAATATTATATATAGCCTTATATATAAGTTGCTAACATGCTTAAGTAGATAATGGACATATAAATGATTCTTGTGATACCCCTAGTGTCTTTTAGTCAAGCAATATGATGCTGAGATCTATGTTGTTTGGCTGTGTCATGAGTCTTGAAGTGTTTGCTCATGTTGGTCGCTAATTTAGCAAGTGTTCAATGAATGAAAGTAGAGCATATACTTCACTAGATGACCTCCATGTTTAGAAATGTGTTTAATGTGCTTTCTTAGACAACTAATGTTAATCAGCCATGTAATGGTAGTTTATAACCCATATGGCTACTGTATATGTATGCTCTTGTTAATGTCTCGAATGACACATCCTTTTTGCTTATATCCTGAAAATAGCCGCATGTGACTTTTATTGTGGTATAGATTACATGGTGATAATGATATTTTCTGGATATGTACTTAAGCTGGTTGTGTTGACTTAGCTTTGCTTTGTATGCTTGATGTGTTTACCTTGTGTGCCTTATAAATGCATTGATCATGTGTTGCATTCCTTATATTCATACATATGCATCGTTGCATGTCATTTAGGTACGTTAGATAAATAATACAAAGAAGTGAAGGACGTGGTGTTGGAGTTAACCAAAAGATAGTGTAACGGTGACCAAGTCCAGCAATTAAAGATGGTGATTGATTCTGTCCCGAAAGATGAAGCTAACTAACTGATATTATGCTTCAAACCCAGGCAAGCCCCGGAGCATTCTATTAACCTAATCTATTTTGAAATGCAATTACTTACTCTCAGTTACTTTACTTTATGCAATACATTTTAGTAATTGTGTGATACCGTTGTTGCATGAATACCTTGTCCACTCAAAGATGCCCTTTTCATTCTACTAGTTGAGTAGATAGCGCTAATGCTTAGTCATGCCTAGATGTTTAGAAGACGGATGATTCCTGTCATCCGCAACCCGAGGTTGGTACCTGTGATGTCCTTAATCATATGACGGTTAATAATTGGAGACCGGACGGAATTGGTGTTTTTCCGTCTGTGTCGATTAAGGCCCGAGCCGTATTCTGGATCTAGGTGTGAGATTGAACGTACCTTCACATAACCGCCGAATAACTCGTTTCGACGGTGAAACTGGTTAGCTTATTCGAGGTAGTTCTTGAACCGCTTATGCATTACTGGGACGATCGGAAGGGGAAAGGGTACTGTCCAAGACCCTGCGTGACTACGGGCTACGGGCTGAACGGGCACGACTTGTGAGGATACAGTACCATGAGTTTTGCATAGCGTGATCAAGCCTATCTTTCGAATAGAGCGAGCAGTGACTTGAGTAGGCTTTGGCCGGCTTGCAAAAGTGTGTGATACGGGCTTTACCCAGCTGGTGTAATCGATTCGAATCGCTGTCTCTCCCGGATAGTGAGAAACTCATACCTGACCACAGAGACGTAGTTAACAAATGATAACTAAATGTCGGGATTGGACGGATTATACTCGATGCCTCACTTAATAGACTTGTTTGCCATAAGTATAAGAAAAGAGCGTAGTCAATACAAAAGTAGTTCTAAATAGCCAAAGTATACTTGACTCTTAACAATTGAAATAAGGATCCATTTTAGTAAGCAGTTTTCCGCAAAGCTTGCTAGCCGACAACTTTTTTTTTATACTTGTCATGTACCTTGGAAGCTTTTATCTTTTCCCTGTCGGGTAAGTCTTGCGGAGTACAATTGAGTACTCAGGGTTTTACCCATCGTTGCAGGTGATATGTTTTATGAAGGTTATTGTGTTACGTGCTATAATCCTGTGGATGATGTGGATGAGTAAAGGCCATCAGGCTTGCCCATATCTATAACCCTATCACCATGCTTATAAAGGAGGCTTGAATAAAACTGGTGATGTCAAATAGTCTGTAGTATGGTAATTGCAAACAAAAGACACACTTTTTGTAATATATTTGAACCGGTTTGTATTACTATATGTGACCAGTGTGTAATATATTTTATGTTCCGCTGAATACTCTGTATGCTGATGAATGATATGCCTTAATCATGATCCTGGTTGTAAGTTGATTTACCGAGGTCCTTCGTGACACTCGGCGGACTACCGGATTTATTCGAGAAGCGGTGTATGCGTGTCAACGTTATTACGGGGACAGTTACGCTTAATCTCGAATAAATTGGTCGGTTCTGTCACACTTCTCAATAGGATATTTGCCCTCATGGAAAGTAGGCTTTGCTCAAATACAATCAAAGTTTTGGGCTTTGTCTATACGCCCTTATCAATTGAGTCACACACGCTGAAATACTATTCTACTATTCTAACCCTCTTTAATCTATTTTATCTAAAAATATCAAACCTAGACCGAAGATTTTGCTCGTGGGATCTTTTACCTTATCCCAACTTGCTTGTCTTAGAATTTGTTGCTCCTTATGATTTGTGTTCGATCCATTGATGCCCATATTTGCAACAACCTCAACAACCTCCTTGACATTATCATTCTCATCCCTCAACCCCAATAGCACATACAATTTGTCCTCATCAATAATTTCTGCCCATACAATGTATCATTGTTAACAACCGATCAATCTGTTCCTATTGTTGTTCTGCATTGCCACCAATGCTACCTCAAGCATCTAAAGCCACTAAACTTACCTTAGCCTCCACATCAAGTTAGGATAGAACGAATGAGTGTAGCAATGTTAGAGCACTACATGTATGTTTTACATCTACTCGTAGTTAGATTCATACAACAGAGAAAGAAAATTATGCATACCCTAGACCACTCCAACTAAATCCAAGAAATACATAGCACAAACATTGCATGTGAAAACCTAAGATTAGCACTGTCGTATGCATTTGGTAAAGAAGGCATCCACAAATTAACCAGTAAATTGGATGTAACCTCATATCTAAGACCGTCCTTCACCTTCATAGACTATTCATGGCAGCAAGAGTGGTGATGAGAGGCTAACATAAGGGTATGTTAAGTACCCGATTAAGGACATGACAGTTTGGCTAACCTCCCGACTGCTTCTCCAAATCAACTAGGGGCTTGGGGGCTACACCCGTCATGTACGTGTGAGCGTACACTTCAGGCCATTTGTCAATGGCTTAGCAGATCT
This sequence comes from Chrysopogon serrulatus, assembly GCA_015844335.1. Taxonomy (NCBI): domain Eukaryota; kingdom Viridiplantae; phylum Streptophyta; class Magnoliopsida; order Poales; family Poaceae; genus Chrysopogon; species Chrysopogon serrulatus. The sequence goes on from JADLZL010001490.1 coordinate 72,749, forward strand.
CTGTGGGTTAACTCCCGAGGAGACCTCGGCAGTCGAGAGAAAAGGCTAAGACGCCTTATTCTCATCCAAGCCATCTCTTGCTTAGGGGCATCCACAAACTAACTAATGAAGAATAGGGGTATCCACAAACTAACCAATAAATTGGATGCTTGGCTGAAAATGCTCTCACATAAGGCTTCAGCAAGATCAGGGACAATTTGAAGGGGAAAAAAAACAAATAACATAGGTGGAATTAATGAGCATAGCTGATTTCACTGGATGCAGATAACTAAGCCACGATAAGAGTTTGTCATTAGACTACGACTACTGCTACTCGGCTAGTAGGGTTCAGCATCAAGGATTCATCTGTTTGGTATCCTATTTACAGACCCAGCCACGCAGACACCAACTAAATACATGACAGGGTGATTAATTTAATGCAGTCTGAATACTGTTTTAACGTCTAAAATGAAAGCTAGGTCCACTTAGGCGCTGGAATGAGTATATTGAAGATAGGTCGTCGGATGGTAGATCAATGCCGCCTAGAGAAGTCGGTGAGCCTTGGCTAAGACTAGCTTTCAGCTTCGTCTGATGAAATCGCACAGGATGCCTCTTGACAGATCCTGCAGTGACAGCACATCGGCTATTACGGCATTCAAGGCTCAACTAAGCAAGTGGATAAACATACCTCGCCTACTCATGCCAAGTCTGTAACAATATAGTGCCACAGCTGCATAAAACTGTCTCGAATCTCATACAAAATAGTTCTGACACCCAAAAATTAATTCAGACAAAAAGAGGGGGGGGGGGGGGGGTGACGCTGTCTTATTCAAGTGAACCGATTTTACACAATTCGACTGATGAACAGAAGATGCCGCCCCATCTAATAATTTCCAGCAACACCTGACGAGCAAAGACAAACAGTTTAATTATACACCATCACAACATAAAGCAGGCATGAAATACCGTACAGATTGCCGCTAAGTATAAATCCCTGAATTTGATTTCCCTTTCATCATTGGGTTCCTTTAATGAAATTTTTTATCCACACTGATTGGAAAGAAAAATATAGAACCAAAGCACACAAAATGTTCGCTTGTCCCCCCCAATTTTATTTCTATTCCTCACACCATTATTCAGATCCAAACCCACTCCAATATGGAAAGTCAGTATAACCTAATCTAATATGAAAGCGAGCAATTGGTGAGCATACAGATAAAAGACTATGTTGAATCTATAAACCATGAGAAGAGTGAAGGAATAGTCAAAGGCTCAATCAGTCAAGTTCCAGATGAAAAAGGAAAATAGCTATGACCATTTCGCAAGAATATCTTATCTTGCCGTGCAATCATGGCTGCCTGAATCAGGATCTTCATGAAAGCACAAAAATCTCTAGCACAAGTCTGTTATTAACTTATTATTCATATTTCTTCAGCAGAAAACTTCTGGGTTAACTAATCATTCAAAAGCAATTAATGTTGAGCACTGCTAACTTTTCAGAAGACGAAAAATGGCATTTGTTGCTAAGTGCTAGCAGTCTGGGTATTGTGGGAGTGTCACATCTTTGTACAAACCCTTCATAATTGACTGGCAAAGCACCGGCCTTTTCGTTAAAGAAAAAAGAAAAGAAAATATGGGACGCAGAAACCCATTTGGTTCAAACAAAACACAAAATATGGAATCGTGCATAGTAAAATGAAGTTCCTAATTTCTTACCTTTAAAGAGAACTTGAGCTTGATGTGAAGCTTTTCCATATGTTACTAGCTCATGCAGTGGATCCACATGAGACACTGAGCAATCATCATCGTGACTGATGCATAACGTATGAAGAAGCCTAGCTTTGGAAAGAATGAGCTTCGTAAAAGACATTTCATTTGGAAGCCAATTGATACCAGTCATCTCCAGAATTTCCAGATTGGCACACATGCCATCTGCCCACTGTGCATTCAGGAACTCTTCATTTAGCTCAATTTTCTGCACTTCGCCATAGTAGATCTTCACAAATGGACGTAGAAAAGGGTAGTCAGTCGAAAGCAGCAAGCCAACCATCCAAGTTCAAGCAATGTAGGTAATAATATCTGAAATGTAGTATTCAGCATTACCTTTATTTTAAGCTTTTCAAGATTCGGCATACTCTTTAGTAAGCAAAACAGTGACAAAATGGGGGGCAGTTCACAGAAGTGCATGAACAACTTCAGGCTCTTTAAGTTGTCAAAGGTGCATGGAAGGATCTCCATCCCATTTACCTGGAAAAAGAAAAGGAAAGAATATAAGCTGGAATACAGGACACCAATCAGAAATCATGGATGAGTTTCATTTATTTTCCAGGAAGTGGGCACAGGCCATTAAGTGAAGCGGTAATGGATAAAATCAAACATGGGCTCTGTTTGAAAGAAATATTTTATATTGTTTAATTTTTAAGCCACTTTTATTACACCTAAGAACAATATGACTGAGCCACAGTCCACACGCGCAAACAGAGGCAAGCCCTTTTTAAAAGAATATATGATTGATTTATAAGTTCTGTAAATGTTCACTACACTTCAACAACCATAAATATAAGTTTAAGTAGCAACACAGAAGGGACTAAAATGTAGTAGCTAAAAGTTCTAAATTAGAATATAGCCAAAAGAATAGTGAATCAGCGACGCCAATAAAATATGCATATTTTTTCCTTCAAATACTAGTGGAAAACCATTTCCCATTTCCAAGAACAGTACATCAACCTCAAGTATACACAAAAGTAATAGTACAACTAAGTGACTAACACAAGCAACAGAATTAGGCACTAAGCCACTAACTTCTTGCGAATGTGCCCAGCCCTTTGAGGTGTGATACCTCATTACTGTCCAATCCTTTCACATTGTCAGGTAGTATAAGGTATTTTAGTCAGCTTCTATTTCGATCCTGCCAAACTAGAGATTTGGAAGAGATAAAATGAATATTCGGGAAGAACATAATATACCGGTGCATAAAACATGGAGAGACTAAGCTTCCTAACTTGAACGAGCCCAGCAAGAAATCTGGCAAAATCTCGGTTACCAACATACTTCCACAAATCGATGACAGCAAAGTGCAGGCATGGCAGCTCTGCAAAATTCCAGCCATAATCTATATTTGAGCAAATTGTTATATGACGCAGATTGGGCGCCCGGATCTCCCATTCAATTAAGTAGTCTCCCCCAATATAGACTTCAGATAGTACCAGCTGCTCGAGCAATGGGGATGTCTCAATGATCTCCTCCAGTTGGTACTCCCCGTTCTGCTGGAAATTCGCATTGACAAGGCATAGCTCCTTAAGGACCGGAAAGCCCTCGAAGTCCGGGGGTAGCGGCGGGATGTGGCAGGCGGAGAGGTCGATGGAGATGAGGCGGCACCAAGAGAAGACGGCGGAATGAAGGGAGAAGAACTCGTAAGGTTCCGGACTGAGGTAGAGATCCTCGACGCCGCCGCGGCGGGAGAGGACGAGGAGCCAGTCGTCTAGGCGGCGGGCGGAGAGCTCGTCGAGGGAGACGCGGAAGCGCCGGATGCGGCCGGAGTAGCGGGGGAGGACGCGGTCGACGGTCCAGAGCGCCTGGTTGACAGAGGGGATGTCGATGTCGATGAAGGGGAGCGTCTCCCAGCGGCGGCGCCAGGAGCGGCAGAGTGCGGAGGTGCGGACGGCGTCGCGGAGATCGAGACGGGCGAGGACCTCGTCCAGGAGCTCCTGGGGCAGGGAGAGCAGGGCGTCGGCGTCAACCGCACCCACCGGCATGGACGTGGAATCAGGGACCCGGCGCTTCTTGGGAGGGCGGCGCGGAGCCATTTCGTCGGCAATATGGGGTGCCGCCGTTTGGTGTAGAGGATTTGGGGCTCGGTGGACTGGTGGTGGAGATCGGATTCGCTTTTGGCAGGGTAAAAGGGCGGGTGATGTAGCGCCGTGGCGGGACGCTGGGACCAAATGGCGCAAAATAAAAATTTAGGCATATGTGCTCCTAATGACGCTTTCGCAGCCGATTGTAAAAAAACATAGAAAAACATTAAAAAAAAGACTACTCCTGCGCGTGCAGTTTTTGAATGATCCGACTGTACACTTTATTTTGAAAAACAAATAATTTTGGTATCTTCTAAAAAAAAGGGGGGAAATCACTTTAATGCTCTCGCCCCAACCACCATGGACGCTAGGGTTTGTCGGAGTGCGAGTGGCAGCCAGTGGCTTGCTCTGCGCCGACCAGTGTTCGAGCCCTAGTCTCGACACTCATCTTGCACTTTGAGGTGTTTTTTTTCCTAATAATCTCCGTTTTTTTTCCTAATAATCTCCGTTTCATCATACGGATGTGTCACTGCTATCATATCTTCCAGCCGTGTATTCTTAGACCTAGGTAAATCTAGTTTGTGCCCTAGCCAGGTGTGAGTGTGTTAGGTGTATGTGCGTGTGTGGCATGCGTTAGTGCGTGCACTTAGATACTACGGCTTGCATTCGAAGGTTGAGGCAATAAAAAAAAGAAGACATCCACGTATTAACAAATAAATTGGATGCTAACCTTGTATCTAAGATTGTTCATGGCAGTAAGGGTGCTGCTGAGAGTCTAACATAAACATATGGGTATGTTTAGTATCTGATTAAGAGCATAATATTTCAGATAACCTTCCGACCTGTTCTCTAAATTAGCTAGAGGCTAAACCCATCGTGTACTTGGCTCGTGCGCACACTCCGAACCATCGGTCGATGGCTCGTGCGCACACTCCGAACCATCGGTCGATGGCTCGTGCGCACACTCCGAACCATCGGTTGATGGCTTGGCGGGCTTCTATGGACCAATTCCTGCGAAGACCTCGGCAATCAAGAAATAAAGCCAAGACGCTTTATCCTCGTCCAAGCCATCTCTTGCTTGGGGGCTTGGCCAAGCACTAGAGATTTCCCATGTTAAAGAGGGGCATCCACAAACTAACCAATAAATTGTATGCTTGGCTGAAAATGCTCGCGCATAAGGCTTGAGCAAGATTGGGGACAGCTCTAAGGGAAAAAAAACAAATAACATAGGTGAAATTAATAAGCAGTATCCGATTTCATTGGATGCAGATAACTAAGCCATGAAGCCATGATACAGAGGAATTTGTCATGGAGGTGAAGATACAACTGCTACTCGACTAGTGTTCATCGTTAAGGATTCATCTGTTTGATATCCTGTTTGCAGACCCAACTAGGCAGACACTAACCCAAATACTACATGTGTTATAGATGAAGGGTATTATGGGATAACTAGGCCTTATGCTTTGCCAAAAGCTTGAGAGATTGAGGGAGATTATAATTGTTTCTTCATAATTCATTGCTCCCCCTGAAAGACTACATAGCCCCTGTATTTATAGTCTTGGGAGATTTAGCCCCTAAGCAATCTAAACCTATCTAGGGTTCAGCGGCAGCGCGCTACAGTACCATGGGTACTGTTCACCCGTGGTGCTACAGTACATGGCTTGGGCCCTACCGCCTACAGTCCATTAGGCATATGACACAGTGGCAGCCTGCTGGCTGCCCATGACATCTCTCCCGCCCTCGGAGACCCAACTCATCCTCGAGCTAGATAGTTGCCACAGACTATATCGTCCGGGATCCCATGGAAAAAGACCCAACAGCTAGCTTCACGAGGCCTGCAAATCGGAGGATGACAGCAGACGGAGTGGTCGGCGCGGTGGCTGCTGGAGTGGTCGACGCGATGGAAGGGGTGGTTGGCGCGGCGAAGAGGGTGGTCGGCGCGACGAAGAAGGTGGTCGGCGGCGGCGGCAGGTGGAGATGGTGAGCGGGGGCGAGAAGAGCACGTCCGGGATCCCATGGAAAAGACCCAACAGCTAGCTTCATGAGGCCTGCAAATCGGAGGATGATGTCGGCACGACGAAGAAGGTGGTCGGCGCGACGACGAGGGTGGTTGGCAGCGACGGCAGGTGGAGATGGTGAGCGGGGGCGAGAAGGGCAGGTTGGATTGCTGCACGCAGTGTCCTTGTGGCGTGCCTCAACAGGAATCCTCGCGCTGCCGCCTGTAGCCGCACCGCAGCAAGGCGTTCACGCCCGGACTTCTCCAGAGATTGCATCCGCCGGCGTGGTGACAGGAATCCCCGTGCTGCTGCCTGAAGGCGTACTGCCGCGAGGCGTTCACGGTCTACTTTGTCCTTCGCCTGGAGACGCGCCCTGAGGCGACTCAACTGTGTGAACACATCAGCAAAGGTGCGTGAAATGTCGTTGCCAGCAGGGGACACATGATGGAGTAGGTTGGGGCGTGGGGGTGATCCGAAGCGTAGGTGCAGTAGCTTGGTGAAGCGGCGCCACGCCAAGGTGCCCTCATCCCGCTGGACTTGGAGGAACCATAGCTAGGCGTCACCCGCCAAATTACGGGAAGCCATCCACACTTTTTCTTCCTCCATGATGCGCTCCCGGTTGAAGTAGGTCTCACATTGGTTGATGGAGGTGAGAGGACCACATTTCCCATTAAATTTAGGAAAATCCATCGAAAATTATGGCATAGGTTGTGGTGGTGGTAGATAGATGCGTTTGCTGGAGGTGGGGAGGATGGCGTGGCGGCTGTAGGTGGTGGTGGGGTGGATGATGTGGCGGCAGCAGATCGTGAGGGATGAGGATTGGCTCGGTGGCTGTTGGGGAGGTGAAGCGGAACGACGAGGATCGCCGGACTCGTGATACCAGATGTTATAGATGATGGGTATTATGGGATAAATAGGCCTTATGCTTTGCCAAGAGCTTGAGAGATTGAGGGGGATTAGAATTGTTTCTTCATAATTCATTGCTCCCCCTAAAAGGCTAATAGCCCCTGTATTTATAGTCCTGGGAAACTTAGCCCTTAAACAATCTAAACCTATCTAGGGTTAGGCGGCAGCAGCGGCAGCGCGCTACAGTACCGCAGGTACTGTTCACCCGCGGTGCTACAGTACATGGGCTTGGACCCTACAGCCTACAGCCCATTAGGCATATGACACGGTGGCAATCTGCTGGCTGGCCATAACAACATGACACGGTGATTAATTTGATGCAATCTATATATTGTTTAGCGTTTGAAAATGAAGCTAAGTCCACTTAGGCGCTGCAATGAGTATATTGAAGATAGGTTGTCGGATGATAGATCAATGCCACGTGGAGAAAGTCGGTGGTCCTTGGCTGCCAGCTTCAGTTGTCTGATGAAATTGCATAGGTTGCTGCCTCTTCTCAGTTCCTGCAGGCTGCAGTGACAGCACATCGGCTAGTATGGCGCTCAAGGCTCAACTAAGCAAGAGGATAACCATACCTCGCCTACTCAGGCCAAATCTGTAACAGTATAGTGCTACAGTTGCATAAAACGATCTTGAGTTGCATAAAACGATATGAATCTCATACAATACAGCAGTGTGAAGTGACATAACCTTATCACATTGCCAATAGCACAACAATTTGTTTCTGAATAAAATACAAAAATTAGAAAAATCATTGGACAAGCTACTTTCTGCATCTTCCATATCTGAAATTCTGACGTCCAAAAACTAATTCAGACAAAAAGAAAAAGGAGGGGAGCGATGTCTTGTTCAAGTGAACTGATTTTACACAACAATTCCACTAATGAACAGAAGACGCTGCCCCATCTAATAATTTCCAGCAGCACCTGCACAAGCAAAGACAAGCGGTTTAATTATACACCATCACAGCAACATAAAGCAGGCATGAAATAAAATGTATAGATTGCTACTAGATTTCTGCACAATGATTAGCTTAGCATCCAGCAGCAATTTACATGCATTCTACTAGGTATGAATCCCTGAATCTGATTTCCCTTTGACCATTGGGCTCCTTTAATGAAATGTTTTATCCACATAGATTGGAAATAGAAATATAGAACCAAAGCACACAAAATGTTCTCTTGTCCTCCCAATATTATTCCTATTCCTCACACCATTATTCAGATCCAACCCACTTCAATATGGAAAGTCAGTATAACCTAATCTAATATGAAAGCAAGCAATTGGTGAGCATTCAGATAAAGACTTCGAGGGGGAAAAAAATACATAGTCTGACTCCCTATCTTGTATCTATACACCTTGAGAAGGATTATATTGAAGCAGAGTGAAGGAAAGGTCAGAGGCTCAATCAGTCAAGCTCGAGACAAAAAAGGAAAATAGCTGTGACCATTTCGCAAGAATATCTTGCAGTGCAATCATGGCTGCCTGATTACACAGTAGGTCAGGTTCTTCATGGATGAAAAAAAAATCTTCAGCATAAGTCTGTTATTAACTTATTATTCACAATTCTTAACTTCTGGGTTAACTAATCATTCTTGCTCGTACTATAATCAAACGTACATAATGTTGAGCACTGCTAACTTTTCAGGAAACAAAATATGGCATTTGTCGCCAAGTGCTAGAAGTCTGGGTATTGTGGGAGTGTCACATCTTTGTACGAACCCCTATTCTTCATAATTGAGTGACAGCTCCTGCCTTTTCGTTAAAGGAAAAAAAAAAAAAAGAAAAGAAAATATGAGACGTAGAAATCCATTTGGTTCAAACAAAACACAAAATAAGGAATCGTACAAAGTAAAATGAAAATATGGAGTCATGCATAATAAAATGAAGTTACTAATTTCTTACCTTTAAAGAGAACTTGAGCTTGCGCTGAAGCTTTTCCATATGTTATTAGCTCATCCAGTGGATCCACATGAGACACTGAGCAATCATCATCATGACTGATGGATAATGTACGAAGAAGCCTAGCTTTGGAAAGAATGAGCTTCATAAAAGACATTTCATTTGGAAGCCAATTGATACCAGTCATCTCCAGAATTTCCAGATTGGCACACATGCCATCTGCCCACTGTGCATTTAGGAACTCGCCATTTAGCTCAATTTTCTGCACTTTGCCGCTGTAGATCTTCACAAATGGATGTATAAAAGGGTATTTAATCGAAAGCAGCAAGGAAACCATCTAAGTTCAAACAATGTACATATGAATATTTGAAAGGTAGTATTCAGCATTACCCTTATTGTAAGTTTTTCAATATTCGGCATACTCTTTAGGAAGCAAAAAACTAATAAAACAGGGGACAGTTCACAGAAGTGCATGAACAATTTCAGCCTCTTCAAGTTGTCAAAGGTGCATGGAAGGGTCTCTGGTATCTTAATCCCATTTACCTAGAAAATAAAAGGAAAAGAATATAATATCAGAACACCGAAGCTAGAATACAGGAGATGAATCAGAAGTCATGGATGAGCTTCACTTATTTTCTCAGAAAGTGGGCTCAGGCCATTGAAGTGAGGTAGTGATGGATACAATCAATGGTTGCTGTTTGAAAGAAATATTTCATATTGTTTAATTTTCTAGGCCACGTTTTATTACACCTGAAGAGCAATATGACTGGGCCACAGCCCACATGTGCAAACAGAGGCAAGCACTTTTTTAAAAAAAAAAACGACTGATTTACAAGTTTGCCAATACACTTCAGCAACCATAAATATAAGTTTATGTTGCAGCACAGAAGGGATTAAAATGCAGTAGCTCAATACTCCTAAACTAGAGTACAGATGAAAGAAGTGATGCCAATAAAATATGCATGCTTTTTTTTTCAAATACTGGTGGAAAACCATTCCCCATTTCCAGGAACATTACATCAACATCAATATATGCACAAAAGTAATACAACTAAGTGATCAACACAAGCAACGCAATCAGTCACTAAACCAATAACTTCTTGCAAATATGTATGACCAGCCCGTATGAGGTGTGACACTCATTAATGGTCAATTATTTCCCATTATCAGGTAGTGTAAAGCAATTTTAGTCAGCTTCTATTTCTATCCTGCCAAACTAGAGATTTGGAAGAGAGAAAATAAATACTTGGGAAGAACAGCATATACCGGTGCATACACCATGCAGAGCCTAAGCTTCCTAACTTGAAAGAGCCCAGCAAGAAATTTGGCAAAATCTCGGTTACTAACATACTCCCACAAATCGATGACAGCAGATTGCAGGCTCAGCAGCTCTGCAAAATTGCAGCCATAATCGACCTCTGAGCAAATTGATATATGCTGCAAATTGGGCGCCGTGATCTCCCATTCAATGAAGTCGTCTCCCCCGATGTACACATCGCATAGTATCAGCTTCTCGCGCAATGGTGATGTCTCAATGATTTCCTCCAGTTGGTACTCCCCGTTCTCCTGGAACGTCACATTGGCAAGGCTTAGCACTTTAAGGACCGGAAAGCCCTCGAAGTCCGGTGGCAACGGTGGGATGTGGCAGGCGAAGAGGTTGACGGAGATGAGGCGGCGCCAAGAGAAGACGGTGGAATGAAGGGAGAAGAACTCGTAGGGTTGTAGACTGAAGTAGAGATCCTCGACGCCGCCGCGGCGGGAGAGGACGAGGAGCCAGTCGTCTAGGTGGCGGGCGGAGAGCTCGTCGAGGGAGACGCGGAAGCGCCGGACGCGGCCGGGGCAGCGGGGGAGGACGCAATCGACGGTCCAAAGCGCCTGCTTGCCGGAGGGGATGCAGATATCGATGGAGGGGAGCGTCTCCCAGCGACGGCGCCAAGCGCGGCAGAGTGCGGAGGTGCGGACGACGTCGCGGAGGTCGAGGCGGGCGAGGACCTCGTCGAGGACCTCCTGGGGCAGGGAGAGCAGGGCGTCAGCGTCCACCGCACCCGCCGCCATGGCCGAAGAATCAGGAATCCGGCGCTTCTTGGGAGGGCGGCGCGGAGCCATTTCATCGGCAATATGCGGTGCCGCCATTTGCTGTGAAGGATTTGGGGCTCGGCGGACTGGTGGTGGAGATCGGTTTCGCTTTTCGCGGGTTTCGCTTTTCGCGGGGTAAGAAGCGCGGGTCATGTAGCTCGTGGCGGGAAGCCGGGACCAAATGGCGCGAAATGAAAACTTAGGTAGTAACTTTTTTTAGAAACATGAAAATTTAGGTATATGAATGTCAACACAAAAAAAATGCCGCAGCCATTCACTTTTTTCGAGAATTGAGATTCACAATTCTGCATGATATCTCTTCTATACGACTAAGAGTATGTACTACTGTAATTTTTTCAACTCCACTGTTAACTTTGCCAAGCACGACTCCAATACCTTTGTTGTAGAACAAAACAAATTATGTTGTAGAATAAAAAAAAAGTTGGAGCTTCTTAAGAAGTATCTCTAAAACATGTCCTTCATATCCCAATTGGATTATTATCCTCATGGCAAGTGGGTTTTGCCTGAATACAATCAAAGTTTTGGTCTTTCATCTGTATGCCCTTACGAAGTGAATCACAAGTGAGTCACATGTGCTGAAATACTATTTCACTATTCCAACCCTCTTTAATCTACTTGATCTAAGAATACCAAACCTAGATTGAAGATTTTGTTAATGGGATCTTTTACCTTATCCCATCTCCTTCCTCTCGTGCAATCCTTGTACTTGTTTGTCTCAGAATTTGTTCCTCCTTGTAATTTACTACTCTATACTCATATTAGTTGACGTTTTGGATAAAGTTTGGGTCACATTGGGAACATAAACTAGCAATAACTTTTAAAATATTTTATTTAAAAAGATGAAACTTAGATGTATAGATTCACCTTAAAACCTACTTTTGTAAAAGTAATTTTATTTTTAGTTTTATTATATATTTTAATAGAAAATAATAGATAAAAATAGGTTTTGAAGACCGTGCCCTTGTCTAAAATGTCAACTAATATGAGTATAGAGGGAGTATATTTTACCCATTGATGTCCACATTTGCAACAGCTTCAACAACCCTCCTGTCATTATCATTCTCATCCTTGAACCCCAATGACACATACAACTTGTCCTCATCAATAAATTCTACCCACGCAATGTATCCTTGTTAACTATCTATTCGTGGTTGTTCTGCATTGCGACCAATGCTACCCTCCACATCGAGCTAGGACAACACAACTGAGTGTAGGTTAGAACACTATCCCTGTTTAGATACAAAGTATTTTTGAGTTTTAGAAAATATCATAGTATTGTAAAATACTCTGGGTTTAGAGTGACATGAAGTGTTTGAGTGCAACAAACTTTATGGTTTTGAAGACCATGGTATTGCTTAAATTTTAGGGTTTGTTTGCATGATACGGTTTTTGAAAAGTATATTATCATAAAACTATGATTTTATAAACCAAAGAGATATAAAATTATGGTTTAGAAAAAGAGGTTGTGGAGTTTATAAAACCCCCGAAAAAGACTACAGACTAAGATTTATTCCATCCAAACCTAGTAGCTTTTAAAAATGATAGTATATCTCTAATGATACTTTAAAAATACTTTGCATCCAAACGAGGTCTTTTGGAGTTTTAAAAACTCCACTCTAGTCCTCCTTTTTAAACCATGCACTTCAATTGTTCTAAAACTATAGTTTTTTTAGACTGGTTTCTTAATACAACGTCCAAACAATGCCTACACATATGTCTTACATCTACTCGTAGTGCTACATGTATGTCTTACATCTCCTCGTAGTTAGATACATACAACAGAGAAAGGAAATTATGCATACCCATTTACCAGACCACTCCAACTGAAATCCAAGAAATACATATACACAAGCATTGCATGTGAAAACCTTTTTTTTTAGAATTACACAGTACAACGCAGACGCCCACAACACGCACGCACACTCATCTCTATAAATACACATACGCAAACCCTACCCTATGAGCACCTTCGAAGAACTGAGGTGGCACATCTAGAGATTCCCGAAGTCACCATTGGCACCTCGTCATCGGCAGGAACGCCGCTTACCACTTAAGTAAGTAACGCGGATAAATAAGGTGTGAGCACCAAGATTTGATCTCTGGTGGATAGCGTCCCACCGGACAGTCCTACCACTAGACTACAGACCTAGCACTATTGCATGCATTTGGTAAAGAAGAGGGCATCAACATATTAACCAGTAAATTGGATGCAAATCTCATATCTGAGACCGTTCTTCACCTCCCTAGGCTGTCCATGGCAGCAAGGGTGGTCTCGAGAGTAACATAAGGGTATGTAAAATACCCGATTAAGGATATGACAGTTCGGCTAACCTCTCGACTGGTTCTCCAAATCAGCGGGGGGCTTGGGGGCTACACCTATCATGTATTCCCTCCATCCCAAAAAGATGACGTTTTGGGTGTTCGTGCCACAAGTTTGACTTGATTTGCAGAAAATACGTATAATATTTATATTTTCAAATAAATTTGTTAATAAACTAGATCTAAAGATCTTTCCGATGATACTAATTATATACTAATCGATGATATTTATTATTTATAAAAATTGCCGGCAGTCATTTCTCGGAAAGCGACAACGACATCCTTTTTGGGACGGATGGAGTATGCTCAAGCATACACTCTGGGCCGTCTGTCGATGACTTGGTAGGTCTCGGTGGGCCAACTCGTGAGAAGACCTCAGCGCCGATAGACAAGGCCAGGATACCTTATCCTCATCCAAGCCATCTCTTGCTTGGGGGCTCGACCAAAGCGTTAAAAATTCCCAATGTTAAAGAAGAGGGGTATCCACAAACTAACCAATAATAAAAAAGAGGGACATCCACAAACTAACTAATAAATTGGATGCTTGGCTACAAATGCTCTCGCATAAGGCTTCAACAAGATTGGGGATAGTTTGAAGGGAAAAAATAACATAGGTGGAACCAATAAGCAGTAGCCAATTTCACTGGATGCAGATATCTGAGCCACAATATAAAGGAGTTTGTCATGGAGGCGAAGCTACAACTACTGCTACTCGACTAGGGTTCAGCGTTAAGGATTCATTTGTTTGATATCCTGTTTACAGACCTAGCCAGACACTTTTTTTCTCAAACACGCAAGAGAGCTGCATATCATTATATTAAGAAGACACTAACCCAAATACATAACACAGTGATCAATTTAGTGCAGTCTGAATACTGTTTAACATTTGAAAATGAAAGCTAAGTCCACTTAGGCGATCGAATGAGTATATTGAAGGTATGTCGTCGAATGATAGATCAATACCGCGTGGAGGTTGGTGGGCCTTGCCTGCCAGCTTCAAGACTGGCTTTCAGCTTCAGTTGTCTGATGAAATTGCATAGGGTGCCTCTTCAGAGTTCCTGCAGTGACAGCACATCGACTAATATGGCACCCAAGGCTCAATTAAGCAAGAGGATAACCATACCTCACCTACTCAGACCAAATCTGTAACAGTATAGTACTACAATTGCATAAAACTATCTTGAATCTCATACAAAACAGCAGTGTGAAGCGACATAACCTTATCACATTGTCAATAGCACAACAATTTGTTCCTGAATAAAATACAAAAAATAGAAAATTCATTGAACAAGCTACTTTCTGCATCTTCCACATCTGAAATTCTGACGTCCAAAAATTAATTAAGACAAAAAGGGGAAGCGCCGTCTCATTCAAGTGCCCATCTAAAAATTTCCAGCAGCACCTGCACGAGCAAAGACAAACGGTTTAATTATACATCATCACAGCAACACAAAGCAGACACAAAATAAAATGTATAGATTGCCATTAGATTTCTGCACACTGGTTATCAACCAGCAGCAATTTACATGCATTCTGCTAAGTATGAATCCCTGAATCTGATTTCCCTTTCACCATTGAGCTCCTTTAATCAAATGTTTATCCACACAGATTGGAAATAGAAATATAGAGCCAAAGCACACAAAATGTTCTCTTGTCCTCCCAATATTATTCCTATTCCTCACACCATTATTCAAATCAAACCCACTCCAATATGGAAAGTTAGTATAACCTATTCTAAACTGAAAGCGAGCAACTGGTGAGCATTCAGATAAAAGGGTGAGCATTCAGATAAAAGACTTCGAGAAAAAAAAAAAAATATATATATATATACACAGTCTGACTCCCTATGTTGAATCTATACACCATGAGAAGGATTATATTGAAGCAGAGTGAAGGAATACTCAAAGGCTCAATCAGTCAAGTTACAGAGGAAAAAGGAAAAATAGCTGCGACCATTTCGCAAGAATATCTTATCTTGCAGTGCCATCATGGCTGCCTGACTACACAGTAGGTCTTCTTCATAAAAGCATCAAGTCTGTTATTAACTTATTATTCATATTTCTTCAGCAGCAAATTTCTGGGTTAACTAATCATTCTTGCTCATACTATAGTCAAAAGTATATAATGTTGAGCATTGCTAACTTCTCAGAAAACGAAATATGGCATTTGTTGCTAAGTGCTAGCGGTTTGGGTATTGTGGGAGTGTGTCACATCTTTGTGCGAACCCCTATTCTTCATAATTGAGTGGCAGATTTCCTGCCTTTTCATTAAAGGAAAAAAGAAAAGAAAACATGGGACGTAGAAATCCATTTGGTTAAATATGGAATCGTGCATAATAAAATGAAGTTCCTATTTTCTTACCTTTAAAGAGAACTTGAGCTTGAGCTGAAGCTTTTCCATATGTTATTAGCTCATGCAGTGGATCCACATGAGACACTGAGCAATCATCATCATGACTGATGCATAACGTACGAAGAAGCCTAGCTTTGGAAAGAATGAGCTTCATAAAAGACATTTCATTTGGAAGCCAATTGATACCAGTCATCTCCAGAATTTCCAGATTGGCACACATGCCATCTGCCCACTGTGCATTCAGGAACTCTCCATTTAGCTCAATTTTCTGCACTTCGCCGTAGTAGATCTTCACAAATGGATGTAGAAAAGGGTAGTTAGTCGAGAGCAGCAAGTCGACCATCCAAGTTTAAACAATGTAGGGAATAATATCTGAATGGTAGTATTCAGCATTACTTTATTTTAAGCTTTTCAAGATTCGGCATACTCTTTAGTAAGCAAAACAGTGACAAAATGGGGGGCAGTTCACAGAAGTGCATGAACAATTTCAGGCTCTTCAAGTTGTCAGAGGTGCATGGAAGGGTCTCCAGTATCTTAATCCCATTTATCTGGAAAAAGAAAAGGAAAGAATATAATATCAGAACACTGAGCTGGAATACAGGACATCAATCAGAAATCATGGATGAGTTTCACTTATTTTCCAGGAAGTGGGCACAGGCCATTAAGTGAAGCTCTAATGGATACAATCAAACATGGTTTCTGTTTGAAAGAAATCTTTTCTATGGGCTGCAGCTGACACGTGCAAACAGAGGCAAGCCCTTTTTAAAAGAATATATAATTGATTTATAAGTTTTGTAAATATTCACTACACTTCAACAACCATAAACATAAGTTTAAGTAGTAACAAAGAAGGGACTAAAATGCAGTAGTTCAAAAGTCCTAAATTAGACTACAGCTGAAAGAATAGTGAATCAGTGACGCCAATAAAATATGCATATTTTTTCTTCAGATACTCGTGGAAAACCATTTTCCATTTCCAAGAACAGTACATCAACCTCAAGTATACACAAAAGTAATATTACAACTAAGTGACTAACACAAGAATCAGAATTAGGCACTAAGCCACTAACTTCTTGCGAATATGCTCAGCCCTTATAAGGTGTGATGTCTCATTACTTCCCGTTGTCAGGTAGCATAAGGCATTTTAGTCAGCTTCTTTTTCAGTCCTGCCAAACTAGTGATTTTATAAGAGATAAAATGAATACTTGGGAAGAACAGCATATACCAGTGCATAACACACAAAGAGACTAAGCTTCCTAACTTGAATGAGCCCAGCGAGAAATTTGCCGAAATCTTGGTTACCAACATACTCCCGCAAATCGATGACAGCAGAGCGCAGGCATTGCAGCTCTGCAAAATTCCAGCCATAATCATTATTTGAGCAAATTGTTATGTGACGCAGACTGGGCGCCTGGATCTCCCATTGAATAAAGTCGTCTCCCCCAATGTAGACTTCAGTTAGTATCAGCTCCTCGAGCAATGGCGATGTCTCAATGATCTCCTCCAGTTGGTACTCCCCGTTCTGCTGGAACGTCACATTGACAAGGCTTAGCACTTTAAGGACAGGAAAGCCCTCGAAATCCGGAGGTAGCGGTGGGATGTGGCAGGCGAAGAGGTCGACGGAGATGAGGCGGCGCCAAGAGAAGACGGTGGAATGAAGTGAGAAGAGCTCATAGGGCTGCGGATGGAGGAAGAGATCCTCGACGCCGCCGCGGCGGGAGAGGACGAGGAGCCAGTCGTCTAGGCGGTGGGCGGAGAGGTCGTCGAGCAAGACGCGGAAGCGCCGCACGCGGCCAGAGCAGCGGGGGAGGACGCAGTCGACCGTCCAGTGCGCCTGCTTGGCGGAGGAGATGCAGATGTCGATGGAGGGGAGCGTCTCCCAGCGGTGGCGCCAGGCGCGGCAGAGTGCGGAGGTGCGGACGGCGTCGCGGAGGTCGAGGCGGGAGAGGACCTCGTCGAGGAGCTCCTGGGGCAGGGAGAGCAGAGCGTCGGCGGCCACCGCACCCACCGGCATGGCCGAGGAATCAGGAATCCGGCGCTTCTTGGGAGGGCGCCGCGGAGCCATTTCGTCGGCAATATGCGCTGCTGCCGTTCGGTGTAGATGGGGGCTGGTGGAGATGGGTAAGAAGCGCGGGCCATGTAGCGCCGTGGCGGGACGCCGGGTCGAAATGGCGCGAAATGAAAATTTTGAGTCTGACTACTGACTTCGTTCGTGTGTTTTGGTAGGAGAAAGCACTCGATTCCTCTGTGCACCGTTCATTTTCCACCTTGCTCCCGCCACTGTCCACCGCCCCGCCGTGGCATCCTCCTTCCCCTCTCCGATCTCCGACATGGCGAGAGCCGGTCATGACGTCCCTACTCCGACTTGGCCCAGCCACCTCTATCGTCGCCAAGGCCCCTAACCGCCCAGCCAGAGTCACCATTGTCTGGCCAGTCTACCTCTCTCGACTGGCTCCTTCTATACCCACCGGACTTGGAGAAGATGAATAGAGAGGCCAGATCAATGATGTCGGTGGTGGATTTGACAGCCAAGAAAAAATCGAGTGCTGATGAGGGTGCGAGAAACACAGGTGTTGTTTAGCATTCTTGAAAATTTATGTGTATATCCTTGTAACACTTGTCTCAGTTGAATGTCAAAAAAACAAACATTTGTCACAGCCATTCACTTGGTTTGAGGTTCACATTCTGCATGATATTTCTTTGTTTTGTCACGGAGGTACACCACCCTGCTTATTAAAAAGCAAGCAAAAGTTCTATAGAAACTACAGAAGAGAGAAAAAAACTGAAGCGCTAACAACCAGGCCCGGCCCTGGGGCGGGGCGGGAGGGACGGCCGTCCCAGGTCCATGCCACCGATGGGCCCCTACCCATGTACTCCATATGCGTACACTGGTGCACGGATAAAGCCAGCAAATCCTGATTTCTCCGTGATGGCGTGCGCGACGCGAGCCAGGAGTTACACGACCTTTCCTCCTCCGGCTTTTCCTTCCTGCGGCGTGGTGGCGGCGTTCCACTTCCCAGTACAGCAGAGTAGGCGGCAAATCACAGGGGCCTAATCTCGCCGATCTCTGTCTCAGATCAGGGGCCTGTCTTTGATAGTCTGATTCTCCTGTTCAGCAATCGGCAGTTCAGAGGATCCGGCGGCAGCAACCAGCAAGGTAGGAATTTGAAATTTACTTACGTACTAATTGCTTCTCAGTGATCCGTACTTTATAAAATTCTTGTTACTAATTGTTTCTTATAACATTACAATGTAATCTATCTAGAAAATATGCACAACGATGAAATAAAGAAGAACTACAGAATAGATAACATTGTGTAGCATTGCGTAGTACTTGAAGTATTCGAACGTAGTACTTGAAGTATTCACTCTATTCGCTTGGCTTATCAGCAGTCCCAATAGTTTTTTCTTTCACAACAAATCAGCCGAAATCAACCGTTTTTGCTTATCTGCCGGCTAATCATGTTTATTAAAAAAGGCCCAAAATTTTAGTTTTGTTCTAGGTCCAAAATAACTCAGGACCGGCCCTGCTAACAACCACCCTCGAAGGGGTACTACCAAAGTCACACCAGAACCAAAAAAAAAAAAAAAAAAAAAACGCTAAAGACAAAAAGCGTTGGCGTCTTAAAACCTGCAGCCGCAACGGCTTAAAGCCATTATTTCTTCAGTTTCCAAGCGCTTGGTATGTCTTCCATCAACGCCAGCACGGCGAAACTGATATGCAATAGAAGTCGCGGAAAATTCCCCATTTCATCCTGACATAGAAAAAACAAGAAAGCAAACAACCCCTATTGGCTCCCCAACACAAATTGCCTGAAAAAATATGGTAAACAACGAAAAGACCATAAACCAGCATGCAGACAAACATTCTAACGCAAGCAGCTTAGCGTTTAGAAGGCTTCCAATACCACCCAGAAAACCAGACATCTCCTCCCAAGTGACTGCACCAACCCAGCAAC
Source organism: Chrysopogon serrulatus (assembly GCA_015844335.1). Taxonomy (NCBI): domain Eukaryota; kingdom Viridiplantae; phylum Streptophyta; class Magnoliopsida; order Poales; family Poaceae; genus Chrysopogon; species Chrysopogon serrulatus. Next base: position 92,051 of record JADLZL010001490.1, read on the forward strand.
AGAAACATACCAAGATCATAGTATCAGCTAAGCATCACAGAAGACAGAACATCAGCTATGTGAGTAGTATGTTCCAGTCAAAGTTTTTCTTTTTTCTTTTTAACTCCACTCGTAAGTTGTCAAGCACAACTCCAATAACTCTGCTCTAGGGGGAAAAAGAAACTTGAACCCTAACTCATGTTTTTTAGGGAGCTTCTTATGGGTAACTCAGAAACAAGCCCTTCATATAATCATATCCCTTCTCAACTGGATTTTTACCCTCTTGGTTATCCCTTCTCAGTTGGATTTTTCCCTCATGGCAAGTGGGTTTTGCCCAATTACAAAGTTTTGGGATTTGTCTGTCTGCCCGTATGAACTCACACACACACTGAAATATTATTTCATTATTCCAACTCTTTAATCTATTTGATCAAAAAAAAAAAAAAAATACCAGACCTAGACTGACAATTTTGTTCACAGGATCTTTTACCTTATCCCTTCTTCCTCCCACGTTCTTCTCATACTTGTTTGTCTCTGAATTTGTTGCTCCATTTCAAACACAAAATAGTGTTTTAACAAAGGCTGGAGGATTGACTATGTTCAAGCACAAAATAGTAATTTCACAAAGGCTGGAGGATCAGCCTGCACCCCACCACGGACGCAGAATGTGATCATTGCAATTTGCCAATTACCCGTAGAGGGCATCTTAAAAGAACATGAGGGGGAAAACCATTTGCATGTCATTACACAACATACATCCAGGCAGAATCAACCTAAGATGTTATACAGTGATTTGTGAGAATCTCTCTAGAGCTAGCCCCTTACTGTTACTGCAGCCATGAGCTGCTGCAAGCAAGTTGCATATTGAACTGCAGTATGTTGAAAAGAATATTGATCTGAAAGACCATAATCTGAAAAGTTTGAGTCTACATGAATGAATTGACCAGGTAATGACTTCTTCGCAACTGTTTCCTGCCATATGTCAAAGAAGTCTTCCATAACTGCCTTGGATTTTTCGATGGAAGATAGGGGATAATACTCTACCTGCATAAAGGTGAGAATAAAACTCAAACAAACTTGCCAGCAAAATTGAGCAACAATAGTAAAAGTAACATGGTGAACTAATCAACTACTGTATTTCTTTTTGTTCAGTTTTTTCTACTAGTATTAGTATTAACAGAGAAGATACGGAACATGCTTTCAAACTGCAGTCATAGTAGCGAAGCAAGTAAACAGTAAACTCACAAGTTTTACAAGTAAGCAAAGACACTAAAGACTGGTATTAACCCACCCAAAGTTCATGAAGTTAACAATCAGTTAGTGCTTCAATTTATACTAGTCAATTAATAATAAGGAGTAGATCTCAAGTCAAACTTTCAAAGAAAAGAACCAGGTCATAGGGTACCATATAATCAGTAGAGGATGCTCTCTAGGAAGTAGGATTACTGGTTAGCATACTTTTAAACAGTATTTTACCAAATCTAAATCTTAAGTTATTACTTTATATCATTTTGTTTGATTTTGATATTTAGTATGAAAAGACAAAGAACCAGTCCCATGACTCACATCAGTACAAGAGAAATTCAAAGGAAGAAAATGAAATGATACCTCCATCATGATTCCTCTCAGTGCTTCAGAATTATTAGGAACACATTTTCCTATCCTCAGGCAGAAATCACCCAGTTGATACTGAAACCCCTGAATAATATTCAAGCGCATGAAAACAATTGAAGTTGTATACAAGATTATAAAAGAAAACTGACGAGGTTAACATACAAAAACAGAAAACAAATCAAAATCTACAGGAAACAGACATTCCTAGTTGAGTTTTGGAACAAAAATATACACCTTTCATAACCCAACATTTTAATTTCAGGTGGCTTTGAGATCTTGTGAAAACTCTTGGTCATTAGTTAAAAATCCTTGGTTAAGGGTAGAAAATTATTTACCGATTAGAAATGGGATTCATATGGGGATACCTAGTAACGGATGATGCAAGAAGTAGTCCAACTCCAAGCACCTCTCCCCTATTGCTTGATAATTATCCAGTTGATTTGGGCAAATAAGTATGGAGTATGGACGATATTGGAGAGGGTGAGGTCTGTTGGTATGGGTAGAAAACTATTTAACCATTAGAAATGGGTATACCCACTAGTTTTTTTTTAACAAAAATGAACAGGAGGCAAAGCCCCTACTGAAATTTTGGTATATACTATATACCCACTAGTACCCCAAGGGTACTCCAACCCCAGGCACATTCCCCCTATTGCTTGATCATTATCCAGTGGGTTTGGGCAAATGTGTATGGAGGAGTTCGGGGAGGGTAAGGTATGGACAATGATGATCTAGATTTGGGTGTGGGCAAGTATGGGTGTGCCCAAACCGTCTTCAGTGACAGGTATACTAACTCATATGTGCCACTTGCTAGTTCTTCTGTTTCAGTCAACAACTATTGTGGCTTTCCTCATGAAGTTCTCAGAAAATCTTAGCCACGAAATTTGACACTATATATTAAGCAAGTGTCAGACAGAATCCAATTTTAACAGAAAACACGGGTAAAACTAGAGTTGAGCTTAATTGACAGCTTCAGATCGGTTACAAGCACATTTGCCCGCTATCGCTCGCACCAAAGCAAATCAAGACTTCTAAGCGCAAAACCCTAAATATACAGGGATCGAATCTGAAACCAGAAGGGCAAGAGGCGACCTCAAAGTTGAGGGCGACGCGGATTCTGTATGACTGGAGCTTCTCCATGACCTGGGGGAACGCGGCATCGGCCTGGAGGACGAGGCGCTGGGCGCGGACGATGGAGAAGTAGAGCCCCGGGCGCTCGTGAAGCGCGACGCCGAGGAGTTCCCTAGGCAAGTCGGGGTGCTGCTGCCCCTGCTGCCCCGCGGGGCCCCCCGCGCCGTCCCGGGTCATGGCGCGGTAGAAGAAGATGGAGGTCTTCCACCGCCCATCCTTGGAGCCGCCGAGGGACTCCGCGCACCCACACGCCTCCGCGAGGATCTGGCTGTTGAGCGTCGCCCCGGGGCTCGGGTGCCAGTGCATCAACCTGCGCGCCGAAAATCGCGGGTTTGAGGCTGAGCGGGAGGAGAGAGAAGAAAGTTCGCGATGTTAGAGTAAGGTACCATTTGATGGGGGGCATGGCGTCTGCTCGGAGGAGGAGGGGCGCCGGCGTCAGCAACGACGAGGGACCAAGGTTGGTGAAGGCCAGGCCTGGAGGGTACTGACGCCCTATATTTACGAGCCTCGGTAGCAGGCCCAACGATGTGCTCTGTTACTCGGCCCACTGCTCTCTGCTTTGGGCTGCCACAGTAATTTCAGCAAAAGGGTAGCCTTTTGGACCCGCTTGGATCAGCTAAGAATTGGAAAATTGCTAAAGAAAAAGAGCTATGAAAAAGCTGCCTTGTACATTGTGGATTGGATTGTAAACTTCACAGCAAGTGCATACAATTGTCACCTATTTAAGTTAGGTCAATCTTTAGTCAAAGTCTCATACAAGACTAAAGGGTATTTGTGACTGCCCCGCTCCATATTTTTCAGCTTTGTTCCATATTTTTTAGCCAAATAGGTTTAGCTTCATGCACACAACTCTAAAAAAAATAAAGTTATTAGAGCACCTAAAGGGTACTTCATGAACTCCAGTTTTTTGTAGAGTTGCTCTACTGTGGAGTTTGTGGAGCAGAGTTCATACAACAGTCCCAAACATGCCATAAAACTTTATTCCACCTAGCATTTAGTTTGAGCATTAGAATTTATGAGATTTTAATTGAATAAAACTAGGCCAGACCTAATTAAAATCCAACATATGCCTGGAGTGGAAAGAGTAAAGAAAAGGAAGAAACATTTATCCATTCACTGACATGTAGATCCCATGTGTAAGAAAGGTAAGGGGTGCATTTTTTTCTCAAACTACTAGAGCAACCATTCGTGAAATGAAAAAATATATATATATTTCCCAATCAATTGTAGTAAAAATTTAAGGAAATAAAAAAGAAAATCTAGTGGAGTTGCTCTAAAATCTAGTCACAGGTGATGTAAATGGGCCATAATAGTTACTAATCCATGCATCCAAGCAACATATAGGGCTAAATTTTAGTCACCTAACAGTTAGTTGTAACAAATCCCAACTCCTAAATGATTCAAACATGCCTATAAACTATTAATTCATATATGTCTAAATAAATAGGACGGAATACTCATTTTGGTTGTTCAAGTATCACGCTAGGTTCAGTTTCTTGGGTAAACTTTGAAATCTGGTCATTTCATTCCTCAAAATTTTCTTTTGGGTTTGTTTTCATCCTCGAATTACCAAAGTGACTGTTTTTGTCCTTAAACCTTTTATTTTAGCCACAATTCCATCTATGAATTATCAAAATGCATTTTAATCCTTAAACCTTTTTTTTATCACCTTCGTCCCTTGACCTCAATTTTTTTGGGTTAGCACAAGTTACTATCCGGTATCTAAGGTTTTGTTAGTGATCCATTGAGCAATTAGGTTTAATGAGACTTCAACCTCTCTTAATAGTATAACATCCTATATTCAAGTGAAGTTTAAATAAATTTAAAGTAAGGACGAACTTCTTTCAATTGAAGCGGATATCATAGATTTCTTTAAAGTACGAATTGAGGGGGAGGTCCCATATTTCATTTGTTCTTTTCAATGTATGACCGAAATTCTCATGAAACACTTACATTTAGGCATAGTGAACTTCGTGTCATTCTGTTTTGTGAAGTTATGCAAAGTAGAAATTCTTCAGAATTGTGGGGAAGTTCCGCACCCTGTTAATCCACTGTGAAATTTTATTTCGTTGTTAAATTTTAGAAAAAATTATTCACCCTTCTTTAGGTGTCATTAAGACTCTTTGATAAATATAGATATGAACGCTCTTGAATATGGATTATTTTTTAGCTCATGGACAAAAATATTTTTTATCCACAATTGGACATTAGTTCAGTTGAGTGCTAGAAGTAACTAAGGAACAAATTGCAGATCTATTGTTGTTTTAATTTATCCATATGTTGGTAAGATACCAAAAAGCATTCGTATCAGCTATAATTGGTCAAAAAAATGTATTGGATATATAAATAGTTCATTGCAAAGAAACATTAAAAATAACACGGTGGAATTATTAATAGTCGCTAAAGAGTTTTTAAGTGAATATTAGTTCATTCTATTTTTCAATCTCTAATGGTGTTACAATGCAACATTCCACGTTGGATGAGGGACGAAGTTGAGGTAAAAATAGAAGTTTGAGGAGTGAAATGCAATTTGACAAGGATGTAATTGTGTCTAAAATATAAAATTTAAGGATTAAAACAACATAATCCTAGGATGAAATTGAGCTAAAAAGTAAATCTTAAACTCTTATAAAGCCAAACCCTATTAGCTATTTCTCTCAACATATAAGCAATCAATCTCATCACAGACAACACGCTAATAAATGCATTTATGGTCAACTAGCATTTGCAATTATGACCAAGACACAGCATGTATTTAGTTGTCCACATCAGTGTGTCGTGTCATCTTTTAATCTTCACTCATAATTGTTTATCTCTTTATATAAGTAATTTTATTCTAAATCATCATCAATTTCCGTAGCAACGCACAGGTATTCACCTAGTTTTAAGAACCGAAACCACCAACTTCAGTGAGGCTTGAGCGAGACTGACCATTCCATGAATAAAGAACACAGGAGTAAATTTAGGTGAACTAAAGGTTAGTACTAGATGATCAAGACGGACCATGGTTTCGAGCCTTTGCAATGCAAGTAGGTATACGACCTGCGGTTATTAGTGACGATTGACTAACGAACACCGATCAGGCTACATGTAGGCACTGTGAGTGGTAGATGCAGCAGCATCGATCGATAATAAACCATGGTGCGGCACCCTCTTTTTTCGCACGCCAAAACGTTAACCGGCACCAGCATACCCACCATTATTGGTGGCAACATGCGGAGGTGTGACTGATGGCACCATGCCGATAACCAACCCAAGCGAGGTGGTTAATGCCGATGGATCCTCCACTCGTGCCGAGTATTATGGAGTACCAAGTGCGCCATAAACAATTGCTAAGCTTGCGCGACTGCGGCCAAATCACCACAGTGTGGGGGTGAAAGTGGATGCATGAGACGAGGCCCTTCCTTGGCACGCGGACGCGGCTGAAATCTTTTGGGCGCACCCGGCCCGCACCGCCGCACGCGACTCGAGCGTGGTTGGATGACTTGGATCCTTGGTGGTTTTTCATTTCATTACAATTTTTACAGTGACGAGTGGCAGTGAAGGACGTCGTCGTGCTCATGCGCGGCGGCCGGTGGGTGGGCGCTCCACGACGATCAGATTTGCGTGAACGTGGCCTGCGGCCGCGGGCCGCCTGCCGCCTAGTGCCTCCCGACCACGCGCAGACGTGCGTGCGCGGCGGCGCCAACGCTCGATGCACTGCGCATGCGGGCCTGTGCAGATGCCGTTGGCTGTTGCGCGTGGGTTGGGACTTGGGCACGGGCACCTAATCCTGCATTGCTGCCTTGCTGATGCATTCCAATTCAAAACACTGTGGGGCTACATAGAAATACACTTTAATCCATACGTTTTGTGAAAAGTTAAGATAGAATTTGAACTAAAATACACTTTAATTTCTCCTAAACCATATGAATGAATTGCCGTGTATTTGTGTGCAGCCAAATAAGGTCTATATTTAAATATAAGGGATAAATATTAATGGGGAGTTTGATGTTGTTGCCCTTGTTAGTGTAGAGGTATCATGGACTAGAATTTTATGAGATATACTACCTCTATCTCTGAAAATAAATTCCTATAATATGTGTGAGTCAATTTTTTAAAGTTTAACTAATTTTATAGAAAAGAGTAACAACATCTATGATTAAAAAAATAAGCACATTATATTATATGATAAATCCAATGATACTCATTTGATCCCATAAATATTAATGGTTTTTTCTAGAAATTTGTTAAAATTTTAAAAACTTTGACTTAGAATAACTCCAAAAAAACTATTTATTCAGGGACGGAGCGAGTAAGTATTAGTTACTATTTAACACATTATATAAAGAATTATTAATATTAAATTGTATATTTTTATTAATGTAATAAACATAGAAGATTCTTGTAGTTTATATCCCGTATGCATAAACTTATTAACATTTTTTTTTCCTGCAAAGTGCTTATCTATATTTTTCATTCATATTCATATTTTTTTTTTCTTTGCGTGAGTTTAAATATGCAATTAGTTTGGAAAGTTACAATTAACTATGGTGGCTCTTGTTGCATTGTATATCTTCCGAAGTCATGAATCAAAATTTTAATTTTTCAAAATTTGTTCTTATTGCCCGCTATATAGTTAAAACTCTTGCTTATTGTATCTTTATTAACTCTCTTTTTACCAAGATTTAAAAATAACAACTTTCACCTGTATAGTATGTTCTTATATACTATAATATTATAAGCAATCATTTGAAACTTGCACCATGTCACTTAATATAAGTCATAAAGCTTGAAGTGAGACCTTGAATGGGATAGTAGTGCTAAACTAAATAGAATTTTAATACGTTAGCCTTATAATGATTAACTTTTTTCTCCAAAGTAATCCTAAAGGGTTAGAAAAATATAGCCAACAATAGTCTCCCATACTTCTCAAGATGATTGAATTTTCTTATCAATAAATTATATGATGTCTATACTATCAATATAGAATATCAAATATTTAGTTAAAATATACAAATATATCAAAAATAAAAACCTATCTAAATTATATGTCATAGTTACTAAAATAGTTTAAAACAATTTGTTAGTACCATTAGGCCTTCCACAACGTTGTGCCTAAGTAGTGCCAACATAAGAGAGAGAAGATTGAGGCTCTACTCCATATTAATCGCAACCAGTGATGCTATCTTTAACCGGTGCTTCAAAATTCGGAGCGGTGCATCTACGTTCACCGGTTTCTAGATATTAAACAATATTATTTTACTGATGTACTGATCTGTCGCGCAGGAACTTAGTGTTGCCATAATATTTTTATCCTTATCGTGTGGGCCTAGACCAAAGATGGCTTCGATGCCTGTTTTTGAGTACATTGCAACACTTCAAGCACGGTGCTCATTCTGTACCTTGGGAATCACATTTGTTTGGAGCATTACTCTACGTTGTGGAAGGCCTTAGTATATGAGTTTTTTAAAAATATTTTTATTTGCTAAAACATATATTATATATTTATCGTTCATGCATGCTAGCACAACGTGCATGCTTACTTTAAGTTTAATCTTAATATATTAACATTAATAAAGTAGATACTATAGAAACACACATATATATACACGCTCTATGGTTATTTAAACATTTTTTGCAATAGAATATGTTAGAAAATTTAGATGAAGATTTGAAGAGATATTTATTTTCTTCTAATAATGACATAAAAATCAGGTTACGTAAACTGTCTATGGTAATAAGAGGACATGGGTAATAATATGGTCTACTTTAGATCGTATTTTTAATTGCATGGGCGAGTAGTTTAAGCATAAAGTCATTGGTTACTTTATGTTGTTTTTACGCAATAGCTAGGAAACATGGGTAGTTATTTAAAAAATAGATAGAACCAATAGCTATTATTGTCGATGATTAAGTTATAGGTGTGAGAATATCTAGGACCCTATTGTTTTGCTATCAAGTCTTTGTGATGATTAACACAAAGGCTTCATTAAGGGCCTCTAGTTAGAATTTGTAGTTTATGTTTTTTTCCTACATGATATGAATTTAGCTGAAATCTAGCCCTACGATACAGAACTCTTGTTGTATCCCTTAATTTGGCTTTCAACTTTGAGTGGAGTTGTTGAAAGATTATTTTCTATATGTAGAAAGCATGATTGGGCAGGCACCAAACGTTTTTGGGTGCATACAGAAAGCATGCACTCGGCTCCATTTCATTGCGTCTCTGCTTCTGGACTTGTTGGGTGTTGTGATTTGGACCTCTTGCTTCACATGTAGGTCTTCTAAGGCAGCTTTAATGTCTTGATTGAGATGTTGATTATACCGATCTCCATGTTATCCAAGTCCAAGTCAGAGCCGGAGCCCGATTAGGTCTTCTAAGGCAGCTCTAATGTTTTGATTGGGATATTGACCGCGTGTCCGCGCTGATCTCCATGTTGTCCAAGTTTAAGTTAGAGTTGGAGTCTGACTTGTTGCCTTCTAGACAGAGTACCAACCAGACATGTATCCTAATCATAAGGGTATATTTGGTACCACCCATCAACTCTGCTCATTAAAATGCATTGTGAAATAGTTTCACAGAAATCTGAAGTTTTTAAAGTATATTTTTAGATGCTCTATTAACTCTATTTTTTGTTTTTAGAACAAAATTTATAGAGCTATATTGCCTGAAAAATATAGAGCGAAACTAACAAACGTACGGAGCAATCCCGATCAGTCTCTTATCGCAACCGCACGGTTCCCAAATCCGACCCGACCAGCTCTGGAGCTAGACAAAGATGTCTGTAGTAAAAAGCAAACAGTCCCTACATGCATGCAAGCAATGGTGCTGCACCGATAAGCTACAGGCCGTGTGTATATATATACTAGTACGTGGTTTTGTCGGGCTGTTTGGTACTCTGACTGGACTCTGACTCGCATCGGCCGCAGACACAAGTTTTTCGGCTACTTCTGGAATCATAGTTTTGTCTCGCATTCGCATCCTGCCGCGACACGAGAGGCGAGAGGCGTCATGGGAGGCGCCGTGCCGGCCGAGGCTCTGCCCTGCGACGTGAGCTGCCATGGCTACGGCGCCAAGCACCTGCAGCTGCCGCTGCCGCTGGCGGCGCCGCGGCCGAACCAGCAGCCTGCTGTCGAGGCCGAGAGCGAGTGGTACGAGGAGGAGATCGACGGCAACCTCAAGATGTGCTACGCTCTTAACAGGTGAAGCTTGACAGTTTCACATGCACGCAAAACGTGATTTCCATTCGTTAATTTTCCCCTTGAAATGGAGATGAGCGGCAAACAATGACTGAGCCGGTAGCTGTCGATTTTGCTGCCGCAGCGTGCTGCACCGAGGGGCGAGCAGGTACCAGGAGATCGTGCTCATCGACACGAAGCATTTTGGCAAGGTATGTTGCTGCAGTTCAATTATTCGATCAGTCTCGCGTCCTTCTGCCGTTTTCTTCTCTGTTTCTTGCGTCCTGTTGCGGTGTGTGTGTGTGGAGCCCTGTTTCAACAACAACACGGTGGCATTTCAGGCTTTGATAATCGACGGGAAGATGCAGAGCACGGAGCTGGACGAGTTCATCTACCACGAGTCCTTGATACACCCACCTCTGCTCTTCCATCCAAAGTAAAGCATGCTTGCTTGGTCTTCTGTATTTGTTACCACTTGAAAGTTCAGATGTTTCTTCTATAAAAAAAAAAAAAGGTTCAGATCCTTTGCCGCTTTCTCTTCAGGCCGGAGACAGTCTTCATCATGGGAGGCGGCGAGGGCTCTGCGGCAAGGGAGGTCCTGAGGCACAAGACCGTTCAAAGGGTGGTCATGTGCGACATAGATCAGGTACACGCGACCGAATCACAACACAGGTCTCGTTGACATGTTCAGTTCAGGGTGTAGAATTGTTTGGAACGGATCAGACCAACTAGACCGTCGACCACTGGCCATATCAATACAGGAGCAGGATTGCAGGAGTATATGATTGGTAATTTGGTACAAACAAGCATGAGTACATGACCATAATAATCTGAATCCACGTAGTAGTACAGGAATTTCTACACAGGGCAGGGGAACACACATCGGTTATTACTTTATTTTAGAATTATTACATTATGGGGTGGTGTATGCATGATCAGGAGGTAGTGGACTTCTGCCGAACGTACCTGACGGTGAACCGGCAAGCGTTCAGCAGCGAAAAGCTCTGCCTCATCATCAATGACGCCAGGTGTGTGTACATACTCATTTTCCTTTTGCAGTTTGATAGTTGATTAAGAAGAAATATGTCAGAATTTATTCTTGAGAAAAATAATATTGGACAGTGCAGAATGGTTTCTTTCCCGATCTAGCAGTACATAGGTTTTTTTTTTTTTCATGATGGAGAATATAGCCCGTTTTTCATTAAGAGGAGTGAATTACAAGTCAGCTATGAGAGAATCCTCATAGCACAGATTGCAATTTGCAACCCACTAAGTTAGTAGATGATAATCTGGAATAAATAAGCAATAAAAAGATATAAAGAAGAGAGCGACTGCCTTCAACACCTAGACCTACAACTATGCCTACAAGCAGTACATAGGTTTCAATTTGAATGTTGGTCAGTTAGAGTATTGGTTTTGTGGCTTAGTAGCTACACTATTACAAAGTCTGAAAAATGTACTAGGACTCCATGTCCCATGCATGAATAGAGTGGAGAGCTATTTTGTGTCCTGCCTTTTTTTACTGGCAAATTATCCTAGTAGATCAGTGTCCTCCAGCTATCAAATCTCTACTCAGGGCGAAATGTTAGAATCAGATACCTCCTAGTTATGCGCAGTCACATCTTTGAAAAGTTCAGGCGAGTACGACGCAAGCTTGCACTGTGTTAAAAATGATATAGTCGAATCGCTTAGAAAATCATAGATAACGATGTTGAAGTAACATAACAAGAGATTAGAAATTGATGAAGTCGACCACAAATTCTATTAGCACAACTCCAAAAAAGTACAAGTGTTTGTCGCTCTCCCACAACTCTACTTGATCCACTAGGACCCACTAATTCTTGTCCTATATAAGAATCTAGTGCAATAGAACTTCTAGCCTAATCATTTTGAGCACTCCCAGTTGCTCCTTGGATGAGACCCTTTTGTTGGCTTAGTTGATGCCTATGGTCTCTACCCTTTTGTTTATATAGTCCCCTCCAAAATGTATACATGCAAGTAGGAGTCCTACTCTTAGTAGTATTCTACACTCAAGTTTTAGTATAACTAAAAGTCATAGTAGCACACCTCTATTGAGGGCTATATTACAAGTAGGATTTGAAAAACCTAGCATAAAAACTTGTGCTCTATGCATGCAGGTTTGAGCTGGAGAAGAGCAAGGACAAGTTTGACGTGATAGTAGGAGACTTGGCAGATCCAATGGAAGGAGGCCCCTGCTATCAGCTGTACACCAAATCGTTCTACGAGCTTATCGTAAAGCCCAAGCTCAATGACTACGGCATCTTCGTCACCCAGGTATAACAAGTATAATCCATATTTCCCCTCTAATCATAACAGTTTCGGGCTTCAACATGTCAGTCTGCTGATTGGAAAAATAATTGCTGATGTTTTGCACGATCCAAATAGGCCGGACCTGCTGGTGTTCTCACCCATAAAGAAGTCTTCTCATCGATTTACAACACCCTTAGGCATGTCTTCAAATGTGAGTGTTGTTGATTCTTTGATAAAGGAGTGTCGTCAATTTTCTACTACCTTATTTCTTCAGCGCCTATTGTTAACGCCTTAACGGGATGGTAAGAACCACATGTCATCTTTCTAAGCCTGTAACCGTTTGCCGATTACTTTGTGCTGCAGATGTTCAAGCTTACACTGCTCATGTTCCATCCTTCGCAGACACCTGGGGCTGGGTCATGGTAAAGTTGAAAGTTCGCAATGTCATGTCATGAACTTGACATTCTTGTTTCATGCAGTGTTTGTGTGGCTCACGATAGCAGCATTTTTAGGCCTCGGACCATCCATTCGATCTCACTGCTGGGCAGATCAACGAAAGGATCAGTGACCGGATCGAGGGAGAGCTTGCCTACCTCAGCGGGGAGTTCCTCATTTCCTCCACCATACTGAACAAGAGCGTTCATCAGTCGTAAGTAACGTACCTGATATGTTCAGTTAATCGGGCGGCACTGAATTGGTTATTACACCTGCGTTGTGTGCACTGTCAATGTGCATGTAATTAATGCGCTCTCCTGATTTGCATTGTTGAAAAACACGCAGGTTGTTGAACGAGACATGTATACACCGAGGATGATGCCAGGTTCATCTACGGGCATGGAAGGGCATGTCGCGCTGTCAGTTCATAGCTAGTATAGCTTCTAGCTGCAAGTCAGCTAGTAGTTACTTTAAATGCCAAAATAATATAAAGGAGATGAGAAATATAGATAACTTGTGAAAAAAAGAAGTTGTGTGCGTTACCGCTATCCATTCCTACCATTACTAGTTTTCCTTTGGAAATAAATACCGCAACGAGAAATCCGATATATTGGAAACTATACAAGAAGTGTAACCAGCAGCAGAAGTTCAGGGTATTGGACTACACAGTACCATAACATTACATTTCTTCCAAATATTTTCACTAAAATTAAGATAAGTCTATGCATAATTCGAGTGCTAGTTATATTCTCTGTGCTGCACGATTTGCTGTTTGATTTCTCGAAGTGCCAAAGTTATGGTAGCAAATGAAGGCCTGCTTGAAGGTTCTGCATCCCACATCCGGCAGATGAGATCAGTCAGGGCAGTAGGATAAGCATCATCACATTCTGGGAGTCTGGGCCTTAATGTTCCATTTGCAACGTTCAGCGCAATCTGTGAAAAAACATTACAAACTTATTAGGATATCAGCTACTTACTTACTTATGAACAAAGCATCAGCCGGGATAGCACATTTTCAATCGAGAAAGTTGAGAATGCAGCTAGGCTCTGCCAAGTAAAATTCAAGCATCATGTCATGAATACTGAACAATGTATAGCCACTATCTCCATGTTCTGCAGGAGGAGTACAGATGATCTGTAGGTAGGATGTGAATTCACCTTGCTAGGTCCATAGCTTGTTTCGATGTATGGATGCTCCGCAGTTATCAGCTCATTCAGCATGATGCCGAAGCTGTAAACGTCGCATTTCTCAGTGTACGGTTCACAGCGAATCACTTCAGGAGCCATGTACACATAGGTCCCTACCAAAAATGTTGAATTTTTTTTGGGAGAAAACATTAGCAAGAACTTCTTGGGCTGCACAGATGCATGTTTTTCTGCATTGTGATCTTTCGTACCCGTCTCGCCGGTGAGCGCCTCCTTCCCGTCGGGCAAGAACCTGGCGTGACCGAAAGTCCGTGACCCGCGCGCGCAGTTCAGCGTCCAGGAGCACGTTGCTGGGCTTGAGGTCGCGGTGCAGGACCCTGGGCGTCTGCGCGTGGAGGTGCCGCATCGCCAGCGCGATCTCCAGCGCCCTGCTCACCCTGTCCACCAGCGGCGGCGGCGGCGACGGCGACGACGCCGCCCGCGGGCGGCGCTCCCGCCCCCGTGCAGCCACTCCCCCAGCGTGGCCCCGCTCAGCAGCTCGGTCACCAGGAAGCAGGTGTCCGGCGGGCGCAGGCACGCGGCCAGCAGGCGCACCACGTGCGGGTGCCGCTGCCGCGACAGCACGTCGGCCTCCTGCGCGAAGAAGGCCTCGCCGCCGCTGGGGCTGCAGCGGAAGAACTCCGGCCGCACCCACTTCACCGCCACGTCGAGCCCCGCCACGTCGCCCGGTGGATGTCCGCCGTCGTGCCCCGGCCGATCACCTCGTGCAGCTCGATCTGTTTGTTCCATGCATGGCCGGAGCCACCGGAGCACGCATGCACTGGTCTGTCACGATGGTTTGGTTTGCTTGCTTGCTGCGAGTTGGTGATAGATCGTTTTAGTTACCTCGTCCGGCTCGACGGACCAGCCGTGCTGCACCGCTAGGTCGCGCGTGGCGGCCAGGTACGGATCGCAGTCGTAGGGCGGCGCCTCCGCTGGGTCGTCGTCGTCGTCCGCGTCGTCAGCGTCGACCGTCGTCGCCGGCTCGGCTTCGGCGGCGTCACCGTGCTGCGGCGACTGCTGCGGCGGCGCGCCGTCGGATATGAGGTGCAGGAAGCCGTGCTCCTGGGCGACCTCGAGGCAGAACCTGAGGTACCCCTGCGTGCTCTCCAGCCGCGCCTTGTACGTCTCCTTGAGATCCCTCTGCCTCTCCAGCTCCTCCATCAGCTTCGCGACCTGCTCGGCAAATGGCAATGCATCACGAATTCACGGTGCACCTTGTGCTGTGTGTGATTCTCGAAACCAAAGCACAGGCCATGATTGATGCTGGGTGCGTGTCGTATCGTACCTGCTCGCTGGAACGGTGGTTCTGTAACGGCGGCGTGGAGAAGAACCCGGAGAGGCGGCCGCGGAGGCCGCGGTGCTGATCTTCCCCGCTCATCGGCCCATCGGCGAAGCTTGCACGATGGATCGGAGTTCAAAGTTCAGAACGTGCTACTCTGGTCTGTTGAGCCGGTTGAGTGTTCCCCTGCACAGCACAGGCTTGACAAACAGAGAAGCGATCGAGTTGGCGTCACCGGCTGGCATGCCATTCTTCAAAAGCTTTTTCTGCAGGAACAAAGCAATTCTCGTAGCAGCATATAGCACGTCGCGCCGGCCAGCCCACCAAAGGATCGCAAACGGACAAGAGCAGCGGCGATTCCACCAATGCGGTTTGGTTTGTTATAAAACACGTTGTTGACAAATCGTATCTGCATCGACTCATCGTCACGCCGGCAGGTCACCACGGCCTAGCCGACCTGTCCTATGCGACAGCCTTCGTTTCTAAAATCGAACCGACAGATTCTTTTTAGTAGATTAGATTGGATGATGTTGTAACGTAAAGCACGCC